>CAXDIW010000316.1:0-178000 GCA_963989415.1 Cerceris ruficornis | reverse complement strand
CGGCATTATATTTCTAATAACTTTATTAAACTTTAATAACTAATAACAATATTTCGAACTCTGTCGTCTGACAACTCGGTTACAACTTCCGGTCACCAAACGCTTCCGGTCGCTGGAGCAACGACCGGCCGAATCGATCCCTCGATTACAGCGATCCTCGAATCCACGGGTTCGAGGGAGCAGCTTCGCTCGGTACGCCAACTTCATATCGGCGTAACAATACTTTAAAGGAAATTATTTGTAAATTTCGACAAGTAGAACAATGAATGGATCATGTAGACGGTTGAAATCATTGTATATATTGCTTCTATATAGCCTACGAAACATATATGCAAAGCATCCAAACAGTACAATTCGCCAATTTTTTGTTCTTCAAGTTTAAGTGAACTACGAGCCCCATTGTTAATCTTTAACGGAAATTAATTGTAACTTTCTACACGTAGAACAATGATTGGAACACACAGAAGGTTGAAATCTTTGTATATATTGCTTCCATATAGTCTAAGAAACATATATGCAAAGCATCCAAACAGTACCATTCGCCAATTTTTTGTTCTTCAAGTTGAAGTGAACAACGAGCCCCATTGTTAATCCTTTAAAGGAAATTATTTGTAAATTTCGAAAAGTAGAACAATGAATGGAACTGGTAGACTGTTGAAATCATTGTATATTTTGCTTCTATATAGTCTAAGAAACATATATGCAAAGCGTCCAAACAGTACAATTCGCCAATTATATGATCTTCAAGTTTAAGTGAACTACGAGCCCCATTGTTAATACTTTAAAGGAAATTATTTGTAACTTGCGACAAGTAGAACAATGAATGGAACAGGTAGCCGGTTGAAATCAATGTATATATTGCTTCTATATAGTCTAAGAAACATATATGCAAAGCATCCGAACAGTACCATTCGCAATTTTTTTGTTCTTCAAGTTTAAGTGAACAACGAGCCCCATTGTTAATTCTTTATCGGAAATTATTTGTAAATTTCGACAAGTAGAACAATGAATGGAACAGGTAGACTGTTGAAATCATTGTATATATTGCTTCTATATAGTCTAAGAAACATATATGCAAAGCGTCCAAACAGTACAATTCGCCAATTATTTGATCTTCAAGTTTAAGGGAACTACGAGCCCCATTCTTAATACTTTAACGGAAATTATTTGTAATTTGCGACAAGTAGAACAATGAATGGAACAGGTAGCCGGTTGAAATCAATGTATATATTTCTTCTATATAGTCTAAGAAACATATATGCAAAGCATCCAAACAGTACCATTCGCAATTTTATTGTTCTTCAAGTTTAAGTGAACAACGAGCCCCATTGTTAATCCTTTAAAGGAAATTATTTGTAAATTTCGACAAGTAGAACAATGATTGGAACACGTAGACGGTTGAAATCTTTGTATATATTGCTTCCATATAGTCTAAGAAACATGTACGCAAAGCATCCACACAGTACCATTCGCGAATTTTTTGTTCTTCAAGTTTAAGTGAACAATGAGCCCCAATGGTTAATCCTTTATCGGAAATTATTTGTAATTTTCGACAAGTAGAACAATGAATGGAACAGGTAGACGGTTGAAATCTTTGTATATATTGCTTCTATATAGTCTAAGAAACATATATGCAAAGCATCCAAATAGTACAATTCGCCAATTTTTTGTTCTTCAAGTTTAAGTGAACAATGAGCCCCATTGTTAATCCTTTATCGGAAGTTATTTGTAATTTTCGACAAGTAGAACAATGAATGGAACAGGTAGACGGTTGAAATCATTGTATATATTGCTTCTATATAGTCTAAGAAACATATATGCAAAGCATCCAAATAGTACAATTCGACAATTTTTTGTTCTTCAAGTTTAGTGTACAATGAGCCCCAATGGTTAATCCTTTATCGGAAATTATTTCTAATTTTCGACAAGTAGAACAATGAATGGAACAGGTAGACGGTTGAAATCTTTGTATATACTGCTTCTATATAATCTAAGAAACATATATGCAAAGCATCCAAACAGTACAATTCGCCAATTTATTGATCTTCAAGTTTAAGTGAACAATGAGCCCCATGGTTAATCCTTTATCGGAAATTATTTGTAACTTTCGACAAGTAGAACAATGAATGGAACAGGTAGACGGTTGAAATCTTTGTATATATTGCTTCTATATAATCTAAGAAACATATATGCAAAGCATCCAAACAGTACAATTCGCCAATTATTTCATCTTCAAGTTTAAGTGAACTACGAGCCCCAATAGTTAATCCTTTATCGGAAATTATTTGTAATTTTCGACAAGTAGAACAATGAATGGAACAGGTAGACGGTTGAAATCAATGTATATATTGCTTCTATATAGTCTAAGAAACATATATGCAAATCATCCAAACAGTACAATTCGCCAATTTTTTGTTCTTCAAGTTTAAGTGAACAATGAGCCCCATTGTTAATCCTTTATCGGAAATTATTTGTAACTTTCGACAAGTAGAACAATGAATGGAACAGGTAGACGGTTGAAATCTTTGTATATATTGCTTCTATATAATCTAAGAAACATATATGCAAAGCATCCAAACAGTACCATTCGCCAATTTTTTGTTCTTCAAGTTGAAGTGAACAACGAGCCCCATTGTTAATCCTTTAAAGGAAATTATTTGTAAATTTCGAAAAGTAGAACAATGAATGGAACTGGTAGACTGTTGAAATCATTGTATATTTTGCTTCTATATAGTCTAAGAAACATATATGCAAAGCGTCCAAACAGTACAATTCGCAAATTATTTGATCTTCAAGTTTAAGTGAACTACGAGCCCCATTGTTAATACTTTAACGGAAATTATTTGTAACTTGCAACAAGTAGAACAATGAATGGAACAGGTAGCCGGTTGAAATCAATGTATATATTGCTTCTATATAGTCTAAGAAACATATATGCAAAGCATCCGAACAGTACCATTCGCAATTTTTTTGTTCTTCAAGTTTAAGTGAACAATGAGCCCCATTGTTAATCCTTTATCGGAAATTATTTGTAACTTTCGACAAGTAGAACATTGAATGGAACAGGTAGACGGTTGAAATCTTTGTATATATTGCTTCTATATAGTATAAGAAACATATATGCAAAGCATCCAAACAGTACCATTCGCCAATTTTTTGTTCTTTAAGTTTAAGTGAACTACGAGCCCCATTGTTAATCCTTTAAAGGAAATTATTTGTAAATTTCGACAAGTAGAACAATGAATGGAACAGGTAGACTGTTGAAATCATTGTATATATTGCTTCTATATAGTCTAAGAAACATACATGCAAAGCGTCCAAACAGTACAATTCGCCAATTATTTGATCTTCAAGTTTAAGTGAACTACGAGCCCCATTCTTAATACTTTAACGGAAATTATTTGTAATTTGCGACAAGTAGAACAATGAATGGAACAGGTAGCCGGTTGAAATCAATGTATATATTGCTTCTATATAGTCTAAGAAACATATATGCAAAGCATCCAAACAGTACCATTCGCCAATTTTTTGTTCTTCAAGTTTAAGTGAACTATGAGCCCCATTGTTAATCCTTTAAAGGAAATTATTTGTAAATTTCGACAAGTAGAACAATGAATGGATCATGTAGACGGTTGAAATCATTGTATATATTGCTTCTATATAGCCTACGAAACATATATGCAAAGCATCCAAACAGTACAATTCGCCAATTTTTTGTTCTTCAAGTTTAAGTGAACTACGAGCCCCATTGTTAATCTTTAACGAAAATTAATTGTAACTTTCTACACGTAGAACAATGATTGGAACACACAGACGGTTGAAATCTTTGTATATATTGCTTCCATATAGTCTAAGAATCATATATGCAAAGCATCCAAACAGTACCATTCGCCAATTTTTTGTTCTTCAAGTTTAAGTGAACAATGAGCCCCATTGTTAATCCTTTAAAGGAAATTATTTGTAATTTTCGACAAGTAGAACAATGAATGGAACTGGTAGACGATTGAAATCTTTTTATATATTGCTTCTATATAGTCCAAGAAACATATATGCAAAGCATCCAAACAGTACCAGTCGCCAATTTTTTGATCTTCAAGTTTAAGTGAACAATGAGCCCCATTGTTAATCCTCTATCGGAAATTATTTGTAACTTTCGACAAGTAGAACAATGAATGGAACAGGTAGACGGTTGAAATCTTTGTATATATTGCTTCTATATAGTCTAAGAAACATATGTGCAAAGCATCCAAATAGTACAATTCGCCAATTTTTTGTTCTTCAAGTTTAAGTGAACAATGAGCCCCATTGTTAATCCTTTATCGGAAGTTATTTGTAATTTTCGACAAGTAGAACAATGAATGGAACAGGTAGACGGTTGAAATCATTGTATATATTGCTTCTATATAGTCTAAGAAACATATATGCAAAGCATCCAAATAGTACAATTCGACAATTTTTTGTTCTTCAAGTTTAGTGTACAATGAGCCCCAATGGTTAATCCTTTATCGGAAATTATTTGTAATTTTCGACAAGTAGAACAATGAATGGAACAGGTAGACGGTTGAAATCTTTGTATATACTGCTTCTATATAATCTAAGAAACATATATGCAAAGCATCCAAACAGTACAATTCGACATTTATTTCACCTTCAAGTTTAAGTGAACTACGAGCCCCATTGTTAATACTTTAACGGAAATTATTTGTAACTTGCGACAAGTAGAACAATGAGTGGATCAGGTAGACGGTTGAAAGCAATGTATATATTGCTTCTATATAGTCTAAGAAACATATATGCAAAGCATCCAAACAGTACCATTCGCCAATTTCTGGTTCTTCAAGTTTAAGTGAACAATGAGCCCCATTGTTAATCCTTTAAAGGAAATTATTTGTAACTTTCGACAAGTAGAACAATGAATGTAACTGGTAGACGGTTAAAATCATTTTATATATTGCTTCTATATAGACTAAGAAACCTATATGCAAAGCATCTAAACAGTAACATTCGCCAATTTTTTGATCTTCAAGTTTAAGTGAACAATGAGCCCCATTGTTAATCCTCTATCGGAAATTATTTGTAACTTTCGACAAGTAGAACAATGAATGGAACAGGTAGACGGTTGAAATCTTTGTATATATTGCTTCTATATAGTCTAAGAAACATATGTGCAAAGCATCCAAACAGTATAATTCGCCAATTTATTGATCTTCAAGTTTAAGTGAACAATGAGCCCCATGGTTAATCCTTTATCGGAAATTATTTGTAACTTTCGACAAGTAGAACAATGAATGGAACAGGTAGACGGTTGAAATCTTTGTATATATTGCTTCTATATAATCTAAGAAACATATATGCAAAGCATCCAAACAGTACAATTCGCCAATTATTTCATCTTCAAGTTTAAGTGAACTACGAGCCCCATTGTTAATACTTTAACGGAAATTATTTGTAACTTGCGACAAGTAGAACAATGAGTGGATCAGGTAGACGGTTGAAAGCAATGTATATATTGCTTCTATATAGTCTAAGAAACATATATGCAAAGCATCCAAACAGTACCATTCGCCAATTTTTTGTTCTTCAAGTTTAAGTGAACAATGAGCCCTATTGTTAATCCTTTAAAGGAAATTATTTGTAACTTTCGACAAGTAGAGCAATGAATGGAACATGTAGACGGTTGAAATCTTTGTATATATTGCTTCTATATAGTCTAACAAACATATATGCAAAGCATCCAAACAGTACAATTCGCCAATTTATTGTTCTTCAAGTTTAAGTGAACAACGAGCCCCATTGTTAATCCTTTAAAGGAAATTATTTGTAAATTTCGACAAGTAGAACAATGATTGGAACACGTAGACGGTTGAAATCTTTGTATATATTGCTTCCATATAGTCTAAGAAACATGTACGCAAAGCATCCAAACAGTACCATTCGCGAATTTTTTGTTCTTCAAGTTTAAGTGAACAATGAGCCCCATTGTTAATCCTTTATCGGAAATTATTTGTAACTTTCGACAAGTAGAACAATGAATGGAACAGGTAGACGGTTGAAATCTTTGTATATATTGCTTCTATATAGTCTAAGAAACATATATGCAAAGCATCCAAACAGTACAATTCGCCAATTTATTGATCTTCAAGTTTAAGTGAACAATGAGCCCCATGGTTAATCCTTTATCGGAAATTATTTGTAACTTTCGACAAGTAGAACAATGAATGGAACAGGTAGACGGTTGAAGTCTTTGTATATATTGCTTCTATATAATCTAAGAAACATATATGCAAAGCATTCAAACAGTACAATTCGCCAATTATTTCATCTTCAAGTTTAAGTGAACTACGAGCCCCATTGTTAATACTTTAACGGAAATTATTTTTAACTTGCGACAAGTAGAACAATGAGTGGATCAGGTAGACGGTTGAAAGCAATGTTTATATTGCTTCTATATAGTCTAAGAAACATTTATGCAAAGCATCCAAACAGTACCATTCGCCAATTTTTTGTTCTTCAAGTTTAAGTGAACTACGAGCCCCATTGTTAATCCTTTAAAGGAAATTATTTGTAAATTTCCACAAGTAGAACAATGAATGGATCAGGTAGACGGTTGAAATCTTTGTATATATTGCTTCTATATAATCTAAGAAACATATATGCAAAGCATCCAAACAGTACAATTCGCCAATTTTTTGTTCTTCAAGTTTAAGTGAACAACGAGCCCCATTGTTAATCCTTTAAAGGAAATTATTTGTAAATTTCGACAAGTAGAACAATGATTGGAACACGTAGACGGTTGAAATCTTTGTATATATTGCTTCCATATAGTCTAAGAAACATGTACGCAAAGCATCCAAACAGTACCATTCGCCAATTTTTTGATCTTCAAGTTTAAGTGAACAGCGAGCCCCATTGATAATCATGAAATAGAAATTATTTGTAACTTTCTACAAGCAGAACAATGAATAGTACAGGTAGACGGGTGAAATCTTTCTATATATTGCTTCTAAATAGTCTAAGAAACACATATGCAAAGCATCCAAACTGTACATTTCGCCAATTTTTTGTTCTTCAAGTTTAAGTGAACAATGAGCCCCAATGTTAATCCTTTAAAGGAAATTATTTGTAAATTTCGACAAGGAGAACAATGAATGGAACAGGTAGACTGTTGAAATCATTGTATATATTGCTTCTATATAGTCTAAGAAACATATATGCAAAGCATCCAAACAGTACAATTCGCCAATTTTTTGTTCTTCAAGTTTAAGTAAACTACGATCCCCATTGTTAATCCCTTAACGGAAATTATTTGTAACTTACGACGAGTAGAACAATGAATGGAACAGGTAGACGGTTGAAATCAATGTATATATTGCTTCTATATAGTCTAAGAAACATATATGCAAAGCATCCAAACAGTACCATTCGCCAATTTTTTGTTGTTCAAGTTTAAGTGAACAATGAGCCCCATTGTTAGTCCTTTATCGGAAATTATTTGTAACTTTCGACAAGTAGAACAATGAATGTAACTGGTAGACGGTTGAAATCTTTTTATATATTGCTTCTATATAGACCAAGAAACTTATATGCAAAGCATCTAAACAGTAACATTCGCCAATTTTTTGATCTTCAAGTTTAAGTGAACAATGAGCCCCATTGTTAATCCTTTATCGGAAATTATTTGTAACTTTCGACAAGTAGAACAATGAATGGAACAGGTAGACGGTTGAAATCTTTGTATATATTGCTTCTATATAATCTAAGAAACATATATGCAAAGCATCCAAACAGTACAATTCGCCAATTTATTGTTCTTCAAGTTTAAGTGAACAACGAGCCCCATTGTTAATCCTTTATCGGAAATTATTTGTAACTTTCGACAAGTAGAACAATGAATGGAACAGGTAGACGGTTGAAATCTTTGTATATATTGCTTCTATATAATCTAAGAAACATATATGCAAACCATCCAAACAGTACAATTCGCCAATTATTTCATCTTCAAGTTTAAGTGAACTACGAGCCCCATTGTTAATACTTTAACGGAAATTATTTGTAACTTGCGACAAGTAGAACAATGAGTGGATCAGGTAGACGGTTGAAAGCAATGTATATACTGCTTCTATATAGTCTAAGAAACATATATGAAAAGCATCCAAACAGTACCATTCGCCAATTTTTTGTTCTTCAAGTTTAAGTGAACAATGAGCCCCATTGTTAATCCTTTAAAGGAAATTATTTGTAACTTTCGACAAGTAGAACAATGAATGGAACTGGTAGACGGTTGAAATCTTTTTATATGTTGCTTCTATATAGTCTAAGAAACATATATGCACAGCATCCAAACAGTACCATTCGCCAATTTTTTGTTCTTCAAGTTTAAGTGAACAATGAGCCCCAATGGTTAATCCTTTATCGGAAATTATTTGTAATTTTCGACAAGTAGAACAATGAATGGAACAGGTAGACGGTTGAAATCTTTGTATATATTGCTTCTATATAATCTAAGAAACATATATGCAAAGCATCCAAACAGTACTATTCGCCAATTATTTCATCTTCAAGTTTAACTGAACTACGAGCCCCATTGTTAATCCTTTAAAGGAAATTATTTGTAACTTTCGACAAGTAGAACAATGAATGGTACTGGTAGACGGTTGAAATCTTTTTATATGTTGCTTCTATATAGTCTAAGAAACATATATGCAAAGCATCCAAACAGTACCATTCGCCAATTTTTTGTTCTTCAAGTTTAAGTGAACAATGAGCCCCAATGGTTAATCCTTTATCGGAAATTATTTGTAATTTTCGACAAGTAGAACAATGAATGGAACAGGTAGACGGTTGAAATCTTTGTATATATTGCTTCTATATAATCTAAGAAACATATATGCAAAGCATCCAAACAGTACTATTCGCCAATTATTTCATCTTCAAGTTTAACTGAACTACGAGCCCCATTGTTAATCCTTTAAAGGAAATTATTTGTAACTTTCGACAAGTAGAACAATGAATGGAACTGGTAGACGGTTGAAATCTTTTTATATGTTGCTTCTATACATTCTAAGAAACATATATGCAAAGCATCCAAACAGTACAATTCGCCAATTTTTTGTTCTTCAAGTTTAAGTGAACAATGAGCCCCAATGGTTAATCCTTTATCGGAAATTATTTGTAATTTTCGACAAGTAGAACAATGAATGGAACAGGTAGACGGTTGAAATCATT
This sequence comes from Cerceris ruficornis, assembly GCA_963989415.1. NCBI lineage: Eukaryota > Metazoa > Arthropoda > Insecta > Hymenoptera > Crabronidae > Cerceris > Cerceris ruficornis. The sequence continues at coordinate 168,775 of CAXDIW010000316.1, read as the reverse complement.
GTATATATTGCTTCTATATAGTCTAAGAAACATATATGCAAAGAATCCAAATAGTACAATTCGCCAATTTTTTGTTCTTCAAGTTTAGTGTACAATGAGCCCCAATGGTTAATCCTTTATCGGAAATTATTTGTAATTTTCGACAAGTAGAACAATGAATGGAACAGGTAGACGGTTGAAATCTTTGTATATATTGCTTCTATATAATCTAAGAAACATATATGCAAAGCATCCAAACAGTACAATTCGCCAATTATTTCATCTTCAAGTTTAAGTGAACTACGAGCCCCATTGTTAATACTTTAACGGAAATTATTTGTAACTTGCGACAAGTAGAACAATGAGTGGAACAGGTAGTCGGTTGAAATCAATGTATATATTGCTTCTATATAGTCTAAGAAACATATATGCAAAGCATCCAAACAGTACCATTCGCCAATTTTTTGTTCTTCAAGTTTAAGTGAACAATGAGCCCCATTGTTAATCCTTTATCGGAAATTATTTGTAACTTTCGACAAGTAGAACAATGAATGGAACTGGTAGACGGTTGAAATCTTTTTATATATTGCTTCTATATAGTCTAAGAAACATATATGCAAAGCATCCAAATAGTACCAGTCGCCCATTTTTTGTTCTTCAAGTTTAAGTGAACAACGAGGCCCATTGATAATCATGAAACGGAAATTATTTGTAACTTTCTACAAGTAGAACAATGAATAGTACAGGTAGACGGGTGAAATCTTTCTATATATTGCTTCTAAATAGTCTAAGAAACACATATGCAAAGCATCCAAGCAGTGCAATTCGCCAATTTTTTGTTCTTCAAGTTTAAGTGAATTACGAGCCCCATTGTTAATCCTTTAAAGGAAATTGTTTGTAAATTTCGACAAGTAGAACATTGAATGGAACAGGTAGACGGTTGAAATCTTTGTATATATTGCTTCTATATAGTCTAAGAAACATATATGCAATGCATCCAAACAGTACCATTCGCCAATTTTTTGTTCTTCAAGTTTAAGTGAACTACGAGCCCCATTGTTAATCCTTTAAAGGAAATTATTTGTAAATTTCGACAAGTAGAACAATGAATGGAACAGGTAGACTGTTGAAATCATTGTATATATTGCTTCTATATAGTCTAAGAAACATATACGCAAAGCATCCAAACAGTACAATTCGCCAATTTTTTGTTCTTCAAGTTTAAGAAAACTACGATCCCCATTGTTAATCCCTTAACGGTAATTATTTGTAACTTTCGACAAGTAGAACAATGAATAGTACAGGTAGACGGGTGAAATCTTTCTATATATTGCTTCTAAATAGTCTAAGCAACACATATGCAAAGCATCCAAACTGTACAATTCGCCAATTTTTTGTTCTTCAAGTTTAGTGTACAATGAGCCCCAATGGTTAATCCTTTATCGGAAATTATTTGTAATTTTCGACAAGTAGAACAATGAATGGAACAGGTAGACGGTTGAAATCTTTGTATATATTGCTTCTATATAATCTAAGAAACATATATGCAAAGCATCCAAACAGTACAATTCGCCAATTATTTCATCTTCAAGTTTAAGTGAACTACGAGCCCCATTGTTAATACTTTAACGGAAATTATTTGTAACTTGCGACAAGTAGAACAATGAGTGGAACAGGTAGTCGGTTGAAATCAATGTATATATTGCTTCTATATAGTCTAAGAAACATATATGCAAAGCATCCAAACAGTACCATTCGCCAATTTTTTGTTCTTCAAGTTTAAGTGAACAATGAGCCCCATTGTTAATCCTTTATCGGAAATTATTTGTAACTTTCGACAAGTAGAACAATGAATGGAACTGGTAGACGGTTGAAATCTTTTTATATATTGCTTCTATATAGTCTAAGAAACATATATGCAAAGCATCCAAATAGTACCAGTCGCCCATTTTTTGTTCTTCAAGTTTAAGTGAACAACGAGGCCCATTGATAATCATGAAACGGAAATTATTTGTAACTTTCTACAAGTAGAACAATGAATAGTACAGGTAGACGGGTGAAATCTTTCTATATATTGCTTCTAAATAGTCTAAGAAACACATATGCAAAGCATCCAAGCAGTGCAATTCGCCAATTTTTTGTTCTTCAAGTTTAAGTGAATTACGAGCCCCATTGTTAATCCTTTAAAGGAAATTGTTTGTAAATTTCGACAAGTAGAACATTGAATGGAACAGGTAGACGGTTGAAATCTTTGTATATATTGCTTCTATATAGTCTAAGAAACATATATGCAATGCATCCAAACAGTACCATTCGCCAATTTTTTGTTCTTCAAGTTTAAGTGAACTACGAGCCCCATTGTTAATCCTTTAAAGGAAATTATTTGTAAATTTCGACAAGTAGAACAATGAATGGAACAGGTAGACTGTTGAAATCATTGTATATATTGCTTCTATATAGTCTAAGAAACATATACGCAAAGCATCCAAACAGTACAATTCGCCAATTTTTTGTTCTTCAAGTTTAAGAAAACTACGATCCCCATTGTTAATCCCTTAACGGTAATTATTTGTAACTTTCGACAAGTAGAACAATGAATAGTACAGGTAGACGGGTGAAATCTTTCTATATATTGCTTCTAAATAGTCTAAGAAACACATATGCAAAGCATCCAAACTGTACAATTCGCCAATTATTTCATCTTCAAGTTTAAGTGAACTACGAGCCCCATTGTTAATACTTTAACGGAAATTATTTGTAACTTGCGACAAGTAGAACAATGAGTGGAACAGGTAGTCGGTTGAAATCAACGTATATATTGCTTCTATATAGTCTAAGAAACATATATGCAAAGCATCCAAATAGTACCAGTCGCCCATTTTTTGTTCTTCAAGTTTAAGTGAACAATGAGCCCCATTGTTAATCCTTTATCGGAAATTATTTGTAACTTTCGACAAATAGAACAATGAATGGAACTGGTAGACGGTTGAAATCTTTTTATATATTGCTTCTATATAGTCTAAGAAACATATATGCAAAGCATCCAAATAGTACCAGTCGCCCATTTTTTGTTCTTCAAGTTTGAGTGAACAACGAGGCCCATTGATAATCATGAAACGGAAATTATTTGTAACTTTCTACAAGTAGAACAATGAATAGTACAGGTAGACGGGTGAAATCTTTCTATATATTGCTTCTAAATAGTCTAAGAAACACATATGCATAGCGTCCAAACAGTACAATTCGCCAATTTTTTGCTCTTCAAGTTTAAGTGAACTACGAGTCCCAATGGTTAATCCTTTATCGGAAATTATTTGTAACTTTCTACAAGTAGAACAATGAATGGAACAGGTAGACGGTTGAAATCATTGTATATATTGCTTCTATATAGTCTAAGATACATATATGCAAAGCATCCAAATAGTACAATTCGACAATTTTTTGTTCTTCAAGGTTAGTGTACAATGAGCCCCAATGGTTAATCCTTTATCGGAAATTATTTGTAATTTTCGACAAGTGGAACAATGAATGGAACAGGTAGACGGTTGAAATCATTGTATATATTGCTTCTATATAGTCTAAGAAACATATATGCAAAGCATCCAAATAGTACAATTCGACAATTTTTTGTTCTTCAAGTTTAGTGTACAATGAGCCCCAATGGTTAATCCTTTATCGGAAATTATTTGTAACTTTCTACAAGTAGAACAATGAATGGAACAGGTAGACGGTTGAAATCAATGTATATATTGCTTCTATATAGTCTAAGAAACATATATGCAAAGAATCCAAACAGTACCATTCGCCAATTTTTTGTTCTTCAAGTTTAAGTGAACAATGAGCCCCAATGGTTAATCGTTTATCGGAAATTATTTGTAATTTTCTACAAGTAGAACAATGAATAGTACAGGTAGACGGGTGAAATCTTTCTATATGTTGCTTCTAAATAGTCTAAGAAACACATATGCAAAGCATCCAAGCGGTGCAATTCGCCAATTTTTTGTTCTTCAAGTTTAAGTGAATTACGAGCCCCAATGGTTAATCGTTTATCGGAAATTATTTGTAATTTTCTACAAGTAGAACAATGAATAGTACAGGTAGACGGGTGAAATCTTTCTATATGTTGCTTCTAAATAGTCTAAGAAACACATATGCAAAGCATCCAAGCGGTGCAATTCGCCAATTTTTTGTTCTTCAAGTTTAAGTGAATTACGAGCCCCATTGTTAATCCTTTAAAGGAAATTATTTGTAAATTTCGACAAGTAGAACATTGAATGGAACAGGTAGACGGTTGAAATCTTTGTATATATTGCTTCTATATAGTCTAAGAAACATATATGCAAAGCATCCAAACAGTACCATTCGCCAATTTTTTGTTCTTCAAGTTTAAGTGAACTACGAGCCCCATTGTTAATACTTTAACGGAAATTATTTGTAATTTTCGACAAGTAGAACAATGAATGGAACAGGTAGACGGTTGAAATCAATGTATATATTGCTTCTATATAGTCTACGAAACATATATGCAAAGCATCCAAACAGTACCATTCGCCAATTTTTTGTTCTTCGAGTGTAAGTGAACAACGAGCCCCATTGATAATCATGAAACGGAAATTATTTGTAACTATCGACAAGTAGAACAATGAATGGAACAGGTAGACGGTTGAAATCATTATATATATTGCTTCTATATAGTCTAAGAAACATATATGCAAAGCATCCAAACAGTACCATTCGCCAATTTTTTGTTCTTCGAGTGTAAGTGAACAACGAGCCCCATTGATAATCATGAAACGGAAATTATTTGTAACTATCGACAAGTAGAACAATGAATGGAACAGGTAGACGGTTGAAATCATTATATATATTGCTTCTATATAGTCTAAGAAACATATATGCAAAGCATCCAAACAGTAAAATTCGCCAATTTATTGTTCTTCAAGTTTAAGTGAACAACGAGCCCCATTGTTAATCCTTTAAAGGAAATTATTTGTAAATTTCGACAAGTAGAACAATGATTGGAACACGTAGACGGTTGAAATCTTTGTATATATTGCTTCTATATAGTCTAAGAAACATATATGCAAAGCATCCAAACAGTACCAGTCGCCAGTTTTTTGTTCTTCAAGTTTAAGCGAACTACGAGCCCCATTGCTAATACTTTAACGGAAATTATTTGTAACTTTCGACAAGTAGAACAATGATTGGAACAGGTAGACGGTTGAAATCAATGTATATATTGCTTCTATATAATCTAAGAAACATATATGCAAAGCATCCAAACAGTACAATTCGCCAATTATTTCATCTTCAAGTTTAATTGAACTACGAGCCCCATTGTTAATCCTTTATCGGAAATTATTTGTAACTTTCGACAAGTAGTCCAATGAATGGAACAGGTAGACGGTTGAAATCAATGTATATATTGCTTCTATATAGTCTAAGAAACATATATGCAAAGAATCCAAACAGTACCATTCGCCAATTTTTTGTTCTTCAAGTTTAAGTGAACAATGAGCCCCAATGGTTAATCGTTTATCGGAAATTATTTGTAATTTTCTACAAGTAGAACAATGAATAGTACAGGTAGACGGGTGAAATCTTTCTATATGTTGCTTCTAAATAGTCTAAGAAACACATATGCAAAGCATCCAAGCGGTGCAATTCGCCAATTTTTTGTTCTTCAAGTTTAAGTGAATTACGAGCCCCATTGTTAATCCTTTAAAGGAAATTATTTGTAAATTTCGACAAGTAGAACATTGAATGGAACAGGTAGACGGTTGAAATCTTTGTATATATTGCTTCTATATAGTCTAAGAAACACATATGCAAAGCATCCAAGCGGTGCAATTCGCCAATTTTTTGTTCTTCAAGTTTAAGTGAATTACGAGCCCCATTGTTAATCCTTTAAAGGAAATTATTTGTAAATTTCGCCAAGTAGAACATTGAATGGAACAGGTAGACGGTTGAAATCTTTGTATATATTGCTTCTATATAGTCTAAGAAACATATATGCAAAGCATCCAAACAGTACCATTCGCCAATTTTTTGTTCTTCAAGTTTAAGTGAACTACGAGCCCCATTGTTAATACTTTAACGGAAATTATTTGTAATTTTCGACAAGTAGAACAATGAATGGAACAGGTAGACGGTTGAAATCAATGTATATATTGCTTCTATATAGTCTACGAAACATATATGCAAAGCATCCAAACAGTACCATTCGCCAATTTTTTGTTCTTCGAGTGTAAGTGAACAACGAGCCCCATTGATAATCATGAAACGGAAATTATTTGTAACTATCGACAAGTAGAACAATGAATGGAACAGGTAGACGGTTGAAATCATTATATATATTGCTTCTATATAGTCTAAGAAACATATATGCAAAGCATCCAAACAGTACCATTCGCCAATTTTTTGTTCTTCGAGTGTAAGTGAACAACGAGCCCCATTGATAATCATGAAACGGAAATTATTTGTAACTATCGACAAGTAGAACAATGAATGGAACAGGTAGACGGTTGAAATCATTATATATATTGCTTCTATATAGTCTAAGAAACATATATGCAAAGCATCCAAACAGTACAATTCGCCAATTTATTGTTCTTCAAGTTTAAGTGAACAACGAGCCCCATTGTTAATCCTTTAAAGGAAATTATTTGTAAATTTCGACAAGTAGAACAATGATTGGAACACGTAGACGGTTGAAATCTTTGTATATATTGCTTCTATATAGTCTAAGAAACATATATGCAAAGCATCCAAACAGTACCAGTCGCCAGTTTTTTGTTCTTCAAGTTTAAGCGAACTACGAGCCCCATTGCTAATACTTTAACGGAAATTATTTGTAACTTTCGACAAGTAGAACAATGATTGGAACAGGTAGACGGTTGAAATCAATGTATATATTGCTTCTATATAGTCTAAGAAACATATATGCAAAGCATCGAAACAGTACAATTCGCCAATTTTTTGTTCTTCAAGTTTAAGTGAACTACGAGCCCCATTGATAATCATGAAACGGAAATTATTTGTAAGTTTCTACAAGTAGAACAATGAATAGAACGGGTAGACGGTAGAAATCTTTGTATATGTTGCTTCTATATAGTCTATGAAACCTATATGCAAAGCATCTAAACAGTAACATTCGCCAATTTTTTGATCTTCAAGTTTAAGTGAACAACGAGCTCCATTGATAATCATGAAATGGAAATTATTTGTAAATTTCGACAAGTAGAACAATGAATGGAACAGGTAGACGGTTGAAATCTTTGTATATGCTGCTTCTATATAGTCTAAGAAACATATATGCAAAGCATCGAAACAGTACAGCTCGCCAATTTTTTGTTCTTCAAGTTTAAGTGAACTACGAGCCCCATTGTTAATACTTTATCGGAAATTATTTGTAACTTTCGACAAGTAGAACAATGAATGGAACAGGTAGACGGTTGAAATCTTTGTATATATTGCTTCTATATAGTATAAGAAACATATATGCAAATCATCCAAACAGTACAATTCGCCAATTTTTTGATCTTCAAGTTTAAGTGAATTACGAGCCCCATTGTTAATACTTTAACGGAAATTATTTGTAAACTTCGACAAGTAGAACAATGAATGGAACAGGTAGACGGTTGAAATCAATGTATATATTGCTTCTACATAGTCTACGAAACATATATGCAAAGCATCCAAACAGTAACATTCGCCAATTTTTTGTTCTTCAAGTGTAAGTGAACAACGAGCCCCATTGATAATCATGAAACGGAAATTATTTGTAAGTTTCTACAAGTAGAACAATGAATGGAACAGGTAGAAGGGTTGAAATCAATGTATATATTGCTTCTATATAGTCTAAGACACATATATGCAAAGCATCTAAACAGTACAATTTGCCAATTTTTTGTTCTTCAAGATTAAGTGAACATCGAGCCCCATTGTTAATCCTTTAAAGGAAATTATTTGTAACTTTCGACAAGTAGAACAATGAATGGAACAGGTAGACGGTTGAAATCTTTGTATATATTGCTTCTATATAATCTAAGAAACATATATGCAAAGCATCCAAATAGTACCATTCGCCAAATTTTTGTTCTTCAAGTTTAAGTGAACAACGAGCCCCATTGATAATCATGAAACGGAAATTATTTGTAACTTTCTACAAGTAGAACAATGAACAGAACAGGTAGACGGTTGAAATATTTGTATATGTTGCTTCTATATAGTTTAAGAAACCTATATGCAAAGCATCTAAACAGTGACATTCGCCAATTTTTTGATCTTCAAGTTTAAGTGAACAGCGAGCCCCATTGATAATCATGAAATGGAAATTATTTGTAACTTTCTACAAGTAGAACAATGAATAGTACAGGTAGACGGGTGAAATCTTTCTATATATTGCTTCTAAATAGTCTAAGAAACATATATGCAAAGCATCCAAACAGTACCATTTGCCAATTTTTTGTTCTTCAAGTTTAAGTGAACTACGAGCCCCATTGTTAATACTTTAACGGAAATTATTTGTAACTTGCGACAAGTAGAACAATGAGTGGATCAGGTAGACGGTTGAAAGCAATGTATATACTGCTTCTATATAGTCTAAGAAACATATATGAAAAGCATCCAAACAGTACCATTCGCCAATTTTTTGTTCTTCAAGTTTAAGTGAACAATGAGCCCCATTGTTAATCCTTTAAAGGAAATTATTTCTAACTTTCGACAAGAAGAACAATGAATAGAACAGGTAGACGGTTGAAATCTTTGTATATGTTGCTTCTATATAGTCTAAGAAACCTATATGCAAAGCATCTAAACAGTAACATTCGACAATTTGTTGATCTTCAAGTGTAAGTGAACAATGAGCCCCATTGTTAATCCTTTATCGGAAATTATTTGTAACTTTCGACAAGTAGAACAATGAATGGAACAGGTAGACGGTTGAAATCTTTGTATATATGGCTTCTATATAGTCTAAGAAACATATATGCAAAGCATCCAAACAGTACAATTCGCCAATTTATTGTTCTTCAAGTTTAAGTGAACAACGAGCCCCATTGTGAATCCTTTAAAGGAAATTATTTGTAAATTTCGACAAGTAGAACAATGATTGGAACACGTAGACGGTTGAAATCTTTGTATATATTGCTTCTATATAGTCTAAGAAACATATATGCATAGCGTCGAAACAGTACAATTCGCTAATTTTTGGCTCTTCAAGTTTAAGTGAACTACGAGCCCCAATGGTTAATCCTTTATCGGAAATTATTTGTAATTTTCGACAAGTAGAACAATGAATGGAACAGGTAGACGGTTGAAATCTTTGTATATATTGCTTCTATATAATCCAAGAAACATATATGCAAAGCATCCAAACAGTACCATTCGCCAATTTTTTGTTCTTCAAGTTTAAGTGAACAACGAGCCCCATTGATAATCATGAAATGGAAATTATTTGTAACTTTCTACAAGTAGAACAATGAATAGTACAGGTAGACGGGTGAAATCTTTCTATATATTGCTTCTAAATAGTCTAAGAAACATGTATGCAAAGCATCCAAACAGTACAATTCGCCAATTATTTGATCTTCAAGTTTAAGTGAACTACGAGCCCCATTGTTAATCCTTTAAAGGAAATTATTTGTAAATTTCGACAAGTAGAACAATGAATGGATCAGGTAGACGGTTGAAATCATTGTATATATTGCTGCTATATAGTCGAAGAAACATATATGCAAAGCATCCAAACAGTACAATTCGCCAATTATTTGATCTTCAAGTTTAAGTGAACTACGAGCCCCATTGTTAATCCTTTAAAGGAAATTATTTGTAAATTTCGACAAGTTGAACAATGAATGGATCAGGTAGACGGTTGAAATCATTGTATATATTGCTGCTATATAGTCTAAGAAACATATATGCATAGCGTCCAAACAGTACAATTCGCCAATTTTTTGTTCTTCAAGTTTAAGTGAACAATGAGTCCCAATGGTTAATCCTTTATCGGAAATTATTTGTAACTTTCAACAAGTAGAACAATGAATAGTACAGGTAGACGGGTGAAATCATTATATATATTGCTTCTATATAGTCCAAGAAACATATATGCAAAGCATCCAAACAGTACCATTCGCCAATTTTTAGTTCTTCGAGTGTAAGTGAACAACGAGCCCCATTGATAATCATGAAACGGAAATTATTTGTAACTATCGACAAGTAGAACAATGAATTGAACAGGTAGACGGTTGAAATCATTATATATATTGCTTCTATATAGTCTAAGAAACATATATGCAAAGCATCCAAACAGTACAATTCGCCAATTTATTGTTCTTCAAGTTTAAGTGAACAACGAGCCCCATTGTTAATCCTTTAAAGGAAATTATTTGTAAATTTCGACAAGTAGAACAATGATTGGAACACGTAGACGGTTGAAATCTTTGTATATATTGCTTCTATATAGTCTAAGAAACATATATGCAAAGCATCCAAACAGTACCAGTCGCCAGTTTTTTGTTCTTCAAGTTTAAGCGAACTACGAGCCCCATTGCTAATACTTTAACGGAAATTATTTGTAACTTTCGACAAGTAGAACAATGATTGGAACAGGTAGACGGTTGAAATCTTTGTATATATTGCTTCTATATAGTATACGAAACATATATGCAAAGCATCCAAACAGTACAATTTGCCAATTTTTTGTTCTTCAAGTTTAAGTGAACGACGAGCCCCATTGATAATCATGAAAGGGAAATTATTTGTAAGTTTCTACAAGTAGAACAATGAATGGAACAGGTAGACGGTTGAAATCTTTGTATATATTGCTTCTATATAATCTAAGAAACATATATGCAAAGCATCCAAACAGTACTATTCGCCAATTATTTCATCTTCAAGTTTAACTGAACTACGAGCCCCATTGTTAATCCTTTAAAGGAAATTATTTGTAACTTTCGACAAGTAGAACAATGAATGGAACTGGTAGACGGTTGAAATCTTTTTATATGTTGCTTCTATATAGTCTAAGAAACATATGTGCAAAGCATCCAAACAGTACCATTCGCCAATTTTTTGTTCTTCAAGTTTAAGTGAACAATGAACCCCAATGGTTAATCCTTTATCGGAAATTATTTGTAATTTTCGACAAGTAGAACAATGAATGGAACAGGCAGACGGTTGAAATCTTTGTATATATTGCTTCTATATAGTCTAAGAAACATATATGAAAAGCATCCAAACAGTACAATTCGCCAATTTATTGATCTACAAGTTTAAGTGAACAATGAGCCCCATGGTTAATCCTTTATCGGAAATTATTTGTAACTTTCGACAAGTAGAACAATGAATGGAACAGGTAGACGGTTGAAATCTTTGTATATATTGCTTCTATATAGTATAAGAAACATATATGCAAATCATCCAAACAGTACAATTCGCCAATTTTTTGATGTTCAAGTTTAAGTGAATTACGAGCCCCATTGTTAATACTTTAACGGAAATTATTTGTAAACTTCGACAAGTAGAACAATGAATGGAACAGGTAGACGGTTGAAATCAATGTATATATTGCTTCTACATAGTCTACGAAACATATATGCAAAGCATCCAAACAGTAACATTCGCCAATTTTTTGTTCTTCAAGTTTAAGTGAACAACGAGCCCCATTGATAATCATGAAACGGAAATTATTTGTAAGTTTCTACAAGTAGAACAATGAATAGAACGGGTAGACTGTAGAAATCTTTGTATATGTTGCTTCTATATAGTCTAAGAAACCTATATGCAAAGTATCTAAACAGTAACATTCGCCAATTTTTTGTTCTTCAAGTTTAAGTGAACAACGAGCCCCATTGTTAATACTTTAACGGAAATTATTTGTAATTTTCGACAAGTTGAACAATGAATGGAACAGGTAGACGGTTGAAATCAATGTATATATTGCTTCTATATAGTCTAAGAAACATATATGCAAAGCATCTAAAAAGTACAATTCGCCAATTGTTTGTTCTTCAAGTGTAAGTGAACAACGAGCCCCATTGATAATCATGAAACGGAAATTATTTGTAATTTTCGACAAGTAGAACAATGAATGGAACAGGTAGACGGTTGAAATCAATGTATATATTGCTTCTATATAGTCTAAGAGACATATATGCAAAGCATCTAAACAGTACAATTTGCCAATTTTTTGTTCTTCAAGATTAAGTGAACATCGAGCCCCATTGTTAATCCTTTAAAGGAAATTATTTGTAAATTTCGACAAGTAGAACAATGAATGGAACAGGTAGACGGTTGAAATCTTTGTATATATTGCTTCTATATAATCTAAGAAACATATATGCAAAGCATCCAAACAGTACCATTCGCCAAATTTTTGTTCTTCAAGTTTAAGTGAACAACGAGCCTCATTGATAATCATGAAACGGAAATTATTTGTAACTTTCTACAAGTAGAACAATGAACAGAACAGGTAGACGGTTGAAATATTTGTATATGTTGCTTCTATATAGTCTAAGAAACCTATATGCAAAGCATCTAAACAGTGACATTCGCCAATTTTTTGATCTTCAAGTTTAAGTGAACAGCGAGCCCCATTGATAATCATGAAATGGAAATTATTTGTAACTTTCTACAAGTAGAACAATGAATAGTACAGGTAGACGGGTGAAATCTTTCTATATATTGCTTCTAAATAGTCTAAGAAACATATATGCAAAGCATCCAAACAGTACCATTCGCCAATTTTTTGTTCTTCAAGTTTAAGTGAACTACGAGCCCCATTGTTAATCCTTTATCCGTAATTATTTGTAACTTTCGACAAGTAGAACAATGAATGGAACAGGTAGACGGTTGAAATCCTTGTATATATTGCTTCAAATAATCTAAGAAACATATATGCAAAGCATCCAAACAGTACAATTCGCCAATTATTTCATCTTCAAGTTTAAGTGAACTACGAGCCCCATTGTTAATACTTTAACGGAAATTATTTGTAACTTGCGACAAGTAGAACAATGAGTGGATCAGGTAGACGGTTGAAAGCAATGTATATACTGCTTCTATATAGTCTAAGAAACATATATGAAAAGCATCCAAACAGTACCATTCGCCAATTTTTTGTTCTTCAAGTTTAAGTGAACAATGAGCCCCATTGTTAATCCTTTAAAGGAAATTATTTGTAACTTTCGACAAGTAGAACAATGAATGGAACTGGTAGACGGTTGAAATCTTTTTATATGTTGCTTCTATATAGTCTAAGAAACATATATGCAAAGCATCCAAACAGTACCGTTCGCCAATTTTTTGTTCTTCAAGTTTAAGTGAACAATGAGCCCCAATGGTTAATCCTTTATCGGAAATTATTTGTAATTTTCGACAAGTAGAACAATGAATGGAACAGGTAGACGGTTGAAATCTTTGTATATATTGCTTCTATATAATCTAAGAAACATATATGCAAAGCATCCAAACAGTACTATTCGCCAATTATTTCATCTTCAAGTTTAACTGAACTACGAGCCCCATTGTTAATCCTTTAAAGGAAATTATTTGTAACTTTCGACAAGTAGAACAATGAATGGAACTGGTAGACGGTTGAAATCTTTTTATATGTTGCTTCTATATAGTCTAAGAAACATATGTGCAAAGCATCCAAACAGTACCATTCGCCAATTTTTTGTTCTTCAAGTTTAAGTGAACAATGAACCCCAATGGTTAATCCTTTATCGGAAATTATTTGTAATTTTCGACAAGTAGAACAATGAATGGAACAGGTAGACGGTTGAAATCTTTGTATATATTGCTTCTATATAGTCTAAGAAACATATATGAAAAGCATCCAAACAGTACCATTCGCCAATTTTTTGTTCTTCAAGTTTAAGTGAACAATGAGCCCCATTGTTAATCCTTTAAAGGAAATTATTTGTAAATTTCGACAAGTAGAACTATGAATGGAACTGGTAGACGGTTGAAATCTTTTTATATGTTGCTTCTATATATTCTAAGTAACATATATGCAAAGCATCCAAACAGTACAATTCGCCAATTTTTTGTTCTTCAAGTTTAAGTGAACAACGAGCCCCATTGTTAATCCTTTAAAGGAAATTATTTGTAAATTTCGACAAGTAGAACAATGAATGGAACAGGTAGACGGTTGAAATCTTTGTATATATTGCTTCTATATAATCTAAGAAACATATATGCAAAGCATCCAAACAGTACCATACGCCAATTTTTTGTTCTTCAAGTTTAAGTGAACAATGAGCCCCAATGGTTAATCCTTTATCGGAAATTATTTGTAAATTTCGACAAGTAGAACAATGAATGGAACAGGTAGACGGTTGAAATCTTTGTATATATTGCATCTATATAGTCTAAGAAACATATATGCAAAGCATCCAAACAGTACAATTCGCCAATTTTTTGTTCTTCAAGTTTAAGTGAACAATGAGCCCCAATGGTTAATCCTTTATCGGTAATTATTTGTAACTTTCGACAAGTAGAACAATGAATGGAACAGGTAGACGGTTGAAATCCTTGTATATATTGCGTCTATATAGTCTAAGAAACATATATGCAAAGCATCCAAACAGTACAATTCGCCAATTTTTTGTTCTTCAAGTTTAAGTGAACTACGAGCCCCATTGATAATCATGAAATGGAAATTATTTGTAACTTTCTACAAGTAGAACAATTAATAGTACAGGTAGACGGGTGAAATCTTTCTATATATTGCTTCTAAATAGTCTAAGAACAGATCTATGCAAAGCATCCATACAGTACAATACGCCAATTTTTTGTTCTTCAAGTTTAAGTGAACTACGAGCCACATTGTTAATCCTTTAAAGGAAATTATTTGAAAATTTCGACAAGTAGAACAATGATTGGAACACGTAGACGGTTGAAGTCTTTGTATATATTGCTTCTATATAGTCTAAGAAACATTTATGCAAAGCATCCAAACAGTACAATTCGCCAATTTTTTGTTCTTCAAGTTTAAGTGAACTACGAGCCCCATTGTTAATACTTTATCGGAAATTATTTGTAAATTTCGGCAAGTAGAACAATGAATGGAACAGGTAGACGGTTGAAATCATTGTATATATTGCTTCTATATAGTCTAAGAAACATATATGCAAATCATCCAAACAGTACAATTCGCCAATTTTTTGTTCTTCAAGTTTAAGTGAACTACGAGCCCCATTGTTAATACTTTAACAGAAATTATTTGTAACTTTCGACAAGTAGAACAATGAATGGAACAGGCAGACGGTTGAAATCAATGTATATATTGCTTCTATATAGTCTAAGAAACATATATGCAAAGCATCCAAACAGTACAATTCGCCAATTTATTGATCTACAAGTTTAAGTGAACAATGAGCCCCATGGTTAATCCTTTATCGGAAATTATTTGTAACTTTCGACAAGTAGAACAATGAATGGAACAGGTAGACGGTTGAAATCTTTGTATATATTGCTTCTATATAGTATAAGAAACATATATGCAAATCATCCAAACAGTACAATTCGCCAATTTTTTGATCTTCAAGTTTAAGTGAATTACGAGCCCCATTGTTAATACTTTAACGGAAATTATTTGTAAACTTCGACAAGTAGAACAATGAATGGAACAGGTAGACGGTTGAAATCAATGTATATATTGCTTCTACATAGTCTACGAAACATATATGCAAAGCATCCAAACAGTAACATTCGCCAATTTTTTGTTCTTCAAGTTTAAGTGAACAACGAGCCCCATTGATAATCATGAAACGGAAATTATTTGTAAGTTTCTACAAGTAGAACAATGAATAGAACGGGTAGACTGTAGAAATCTTTGTATATGTTGCTTCTATATAGTCTAAGAAACCTATATGCAAAGTATCTAAACAGTAACATTCGCCAATTTTTTGTTCTTCAAGTTTAAGTGAACAACGAGCCCCATTGTTAATACTTTAACGGAAATTATTTGTAATTTTCGACAAGTTGAACAATGAATGGAACAGGTAGACGGTTGAAATCAATGTATATATTGCTTCTATATAGTCTAAGAAACATATATGCAAAGCATCTAAAAAGTACAATTCGCCAATTGTTTGTTCTTCAAGTGTAAGTGAACAACGAGCCCCATTGATAATCATGAAACGGAAATTATTTGTAATTTTCGACAAGTAGAACAATGAATGGAACAGGTAGACGGTTGAAATCAATGTATATATTGCTTCTATATAGTCTAAGAGACATATATGCAAAGCATCTAAACAGTACAATTTGCCAATTTTTTGTTCTTCAAGATTAAGTGAACATCGAGCCCCATTGTTAATCCTTTAAAGGAAATTATTTGTAAATTTCGACAAGTAGAACAATGAATGGAACAGGTAGACGGTTGAAATCTTTGTATATATTGCTTCTATATAATCTAAGAAACATATATGCAAAGCATCCAAACAGTACCATTCGCCAAATTTTTGTTCTTCAAGTTTAAGTGAACAACGAGCCCCATTGATAATCATGAAACGGAAATTATTTGTAACTTTCTACAAGTAGAACAATGAACAGAACAGGTAGACGGTTGAAATATTTGTATATGTTGCTTCTATATAGTCTAAGAAACCTATATGCAAAGCATCTAAACAGTGACATTCGCCAATTTTTTGATCTTCAAGTTTAAGTGAACAGCGAGCCCCATTGATAATCATGAAATGGAAATTATTTGTAACTTTCTACAAGTAGAACAATGAATAGTACAGGTAGACGGGTGAAATCTTTCTATATATTGCTTCTAAATAGTCTAAGAAACATATATGCAAAGCATCCAAACAGTACCATTCGCCAATTTTTTGTTCTTCAAGTTTAAGTGAACTACGAGCCCCATTGTTAATCCTTTATCCGTAATTATTTGTAACTTTCGACAAGTAGAACAATGAATGGAACAGGTAGACGGTTGAAATCCTTGTATATATTGCTTCAAATAATCTAAGAAACATATATGCAAAGCATCCAAACAGTACAATTCGCCAATTATTTCATCTTCAAGTTTAAGTGAACTACGAGCCCCATTGTTAATACTTTAACGGAAATTATTTGTAACTTGCGACAAGTAGAACAATGAGTGGATCAGGTAGACGGTTGAAAGCAATGTATATACTGCTTCTATATAGTCTAAGAAACATATATGAAAAGCATCCAAACAGTACCATTCGCCAATTTTTTGTTCTTCAAGTTTAAGTGAACAATGAGCCCCATTGTTAATCCTTTAAAGGAAATTATTTGTAACTTTCGACAAGTAGAACAATGAATGGAACTGGTAGACGGTTGAAATCTTTTTATATGTTGCTTCTATATAGTCTAAGAAACATATATGCAAAGCATCCAAACAGTACCGTTCGCCAATTTTTTGTTCTTCAAGTTTAAGTGAACAATGAGCCCCAATGGTTAATCCTTTATCGGAAATTATTTGTAATTTTCGACAAGTAGAACAATGAATGGAACAGGTAGACGGTTGAAATCTTTGTATATATTGCTTCTATATAATCTAAGAAACATATATGCAAAGCATCCAAACAGTACTATTCGCCAATTATTTCATCTTCAAGTTTAACTGAACTACGAGCCCCATTGTTAATCCTTTAAAGGAAATTATTTGTAACTTTCGACAAGTAGAACAATGAATGGAACTGGTAGACGGTTGAAATCTTTTTATATGTTGCTTCTATATAGTCTAAGAAACATATGTGCAAAGCATCCAAACAGTACCATTCGCCAATTTTTTGTTCTTCAAGTTTAAGTGAACAATGAACCCCAATGGTTAATCCTTTATCGGAAATTATTTGTAATTTTCGACAAGTAGAACAATGAATGGAACAGGTAGACGGTTGAAATCTTTGTATATATTGCTTCTATATAGTCTAAGAAACATATATGAAAAGCATCCAAACAGTACCATTCGCCAATTTTTTGTTCTTCAAGTTTAAGTGAACAATGAGCCCCATTGTTAATCCTTTAAAGGAAATTATTTGTAACTTTCGACAAGTAGAACTATGAATGGAACTGGTAGACGGTTGAAATCTTTTTATATGTTGCTTCTATATATTCTAAGAAACATATATGCAAAGCATCCAAACAGTACAATTCGCCAATTTTTTGTTCTTCAAGTTTAAGTGAACAACGAGCCCCATTGTTAATCCTTTAAAGGAAATTATTTGTAAATTTCGACAAGTAGAACAATGAATGGAACAGGTAGACGGTTGAAATCTTTGTATATATTGCTTCTATATAATCTAAGAAACATATATGCAAAGCATCCAAACAGTACCATACGCCAATTTTTTGTTCTTCAAGTTTAAGTGAACAATGAGCCCCAATGGTTAATCCTTTATCGGAAATTATTTGTAAATTTCGACAAGTAGAACAATGAATGGAACAGGTAGACGGTTGAAATCTTTGTATATATTGCATCTATATAGTCTAAGAAACATATATGCAAAGCATCCAAACAGTACAATTCGCCAATTTTTTGTTCTTCAAGTTTAAGTGAACAATGAGCCCCAATGGTTAATCCTTTATCGGTAATTATTTGTAACTTTCGACAAGTAGAACAATGAATGGAACAGGTAGACGGTTGAAATCCTTGTATATATTGCGTCTATATAGTCTAAGAAACATATATGCAAAGCATCCAAACAGTACAATTCGCCAATTTTTTGTTCTTCAAGTTTAAGTGAACTACGAGCCCCATTGATAATCATGAAATGGAAATTATTTGTAACTTTCTACAAGTAGAACAATTAATAGTACAGGTAGACGGGTGAAATCTTTCTATATATTGCTTCTAAATAGTCTAAGAACAGATCTATGCAAAGCATCCATACAGTACAATACGCCAATTTTTTGTTCTTCAAGTTTAAGTGAACTACGAGCCACATTGTTAATCCTTTAAAGGAAATTATTTGAAAATTTCGACAAGTAGAACAATGATTGGAACACGTAGACGGTTGAAGTCTTTGTATATATTGCTTCTATATAGTCTAAGAAACATTTATGCAAAGCATCCAAACAGTACCATTCGCCCCTTTTTTGTTCTTCAAGTTTAAGTGAACAACGAGCCCCATTGTTAATACTTTAACGGAAATTATTTGTAACTTTCGACAAGTAGAACAATGAATGGAACAGGTAGCCGGTTGAAATCAATGTATATATTGCTTCTATATAGTCTAAGAAACATTTATGCAAAGCATCCAAACAGTACCATTCGCCCCTTTTTTGTTCTTCAAGTTTAAGTGAACAACGAGCCCCATTGTTAATCCTTTAAAGGAAATTATTTGTAAATGTCGACAAGTAGAACAATGATTGGAACACGTAGACGGTTGAAGTCTTTGTATATATTGCTTCCATATAGTCTAAGAAACATGTACGCTAAGCATCCAACCAGTACCATTCGCCAATTTTTTGTTCTTCAAGTTTAAGTGAACAATGAGCCCCAATGGTTAATCCTTTATCGGAAATTATTTGTAAATTTCGACAAGTAGAACAATGAATGGAACAGGTAGACGGTTGAAATCTTTGTATATATTGCATCTATATAGTCTAAGAAACATATATGCAAAGCATCCAAACAGTACAATTCGCCAATTTTTTGTTCTTCAAGTTTAAGTGAACAATGAGCCCCAATGGTTAATCCGTTATCGGAAATTATTTGTAGCTTTCGACAAGTAGAACAATGAATGGAACAGGTAGACGGTTGAAATCTTTGTATATATTGCTTCTATTAATCTAAGAAACATATATGCAAAGCATCCAAACAGTACAATTCGCCAATTATTTCATCTTCAAGTTTAAGTGAACTACGAGCCCCATTGTTAACACTTTAACGGAAATTATTTGTAACTTGCGACAAGTAGAACAATGAGTGGAACAGGTAGACGGTTGAAATCAATGTATATATTGCTTCTATATAGTCTAAGAAACATATATGCAAAGCATCCAAACAGTACCATTCGCCAATTTTTTGTTCTTCAAGTTTAAGTGAACAATGAGCCCCATTGTTAATCCTTTATCGTAAATTATTTGTAACTTTAGACAAGTAGAACAATGAATGGAACAGGTAGACGGTTGAAATCCTTGTATATATTGCTTCCATATAGTCTAAGAAACATGTACGCAAAGCATCCAAACAGTACCATTCGCCAATTTTTTGTTCTTCAAGTTTAAGTGAACAGTGAGCCCCAATGGTTAATCCTTTATCGGAAATTATTTGTAACTTTCGACAAGTCGAACAATGAATGGAACAGGTAGACGGTTGAAATATTTGTATATATTGCTTCTATATAATATAAGAAACATATATTCAAAGCATCCAAATAGTACCATTCGCCAATTTTTTGTTCTTCAAGTTTAAGTGAACTACGCGCCCCATTGTTAATACTTTAATGGAAATTATTTGTAAATTTCGGCAAGTAGAACAATGAATGGAATAGGTAGACGGTTGAAATCATTGTATATATTGCTTCTATATAGTCTAAGAAACATATATGCAAATCATCCAAACAGTACAATTCGCCAATTACTTGTTCTTCAAGATTAACTGAACTACGAGCCCCATTGTTAATACTTTAACGGAAATTATTTGTAACTTGCGACAAGTAGAATAATGAATGGAACAGGTAGACGGTTGAAATCAATGTATATATTGGTTCTATATAGTCTATGTAACATATATGCAAAGCATCCAAACAGTACCATTCGCCACTTTTTTGTTCTTCAAGTTTAAGTGAACAACGAGCCCCATTGTTAATCCTTTAAAGGAAATTATTTGTAAATTTCGACAAGTAGAACAATGATTGGAACACGTACACGGTTGAAATCTTTGTATATATTGCTTCCATATAGTATAAGAGACATATATGCAAAGCATCCAAACAGTACCATTCGCCAATTTTTTGTTCTTCAAGTTTAAGTGAACTACGAGCCCCATTGTTAATCCTTTAACGGAAATTATTTGTAACTTTCGACAAGTAGAACAATGAATCGAACAGGTAGACGGTTGAAATCTTTGTATATATTGCTTCTTTATAATCTAAAAAACATATATGCAAAGCATCCAAACAGTACCATTCGCCAATTTTTTGTTCTTCAAGTTTAAGTGAACAATGAGCCCCATTGTTAATCCTTTATCGGAAATTATTTGTAACTTTCGACAAGTAGAACAATGAATCGAACAGGTAGACGGTTGAAATCATTGTATATATTGCTTCTATATAATCTAAGAAACATATATGCACAGCATCTAAACAATAACAATCGCCAATTTTTTGATCTTCAAGTTTAAGTGAACAGCGAGCCCCATTGATAATCATGGAATAGAAATTATTTGTAACTTTCTACAAGTAGAACAATGAATAGTACAGGTAGACGGGTGAAATCTTTCTATATATTGCTTCTAAATAGTCTAAGAACACATCTATGCAAAGCATCCAAACAGTACAATTCGCCAATTTTTTAGGTTCTTCAAGTTTAAGTCAACTACGAGCCCCATTGTTAATCCTTTAAAGGAAATTATTTGTAAATTTCGACAAGTAGAACAATGAATGGAACAGGTAGACGGTTGAATTCATTGTATATATTGCTTCCATATAGTCTAAGAAACATGTACGCAAAGCATCCAAACAGTACCATTCGCCAATTTTTTGTCCTTCAAGTTTAAGTGAACAATGAGCCCCATTGTTAATCCTTTATCGGAAATAATTTGTAACTTTCGACAAGTAGAACAATGAATGGAACAGGTAGACGGTTGAAATCTTTATATATATTGCTTCTATATAGTCTAAGAAACATATATGCAAAGCGTCCAAACAGTACAATTCGCCAATTATTTGATCTTCAATTTTAAGTGAACTACGAGCCCCATTGTTAATACTTTAACGGAAATTATTTGTAACTTGCGACAAGTAGAACAATGAATGGAACACGTAGACGGTTGAAATCTTTGTATATATTGCTTCCATATAGTCTAAGAAACATGTGCGCAAAGCATCCAAACAGTACCATTCGCCAATTTTTTGTTCTTCAAGTTTAAGTGAACAATGAGCCCCAATGGTTAATCCTTTATCGGAAATTATCTGTAATTTTCGACAAGTAGAACAATGAATGGAACTGGTAGACGGTTGAAATCTTTGTATATATTGCTTCTATATAATCTAAGAAACATATATGCAAAGCATCTAAACAGTAACAATCGCCAATTTTTTATCTTCAAGTTTAAGTGAACAGCGAGCCCCATTGATAATCATGGAATAGAAATTATTTGTAACTTTCTACAAGTAGAACAATGAATAGTACAGGTAGACGGGTGAAATCTTTCTATATATTGCTTCTAAATAGTCTAAGAACACATCTATGCAAAGCATCCATACAGTACAATTCGCCAATTTTTTGTTCTTCAAGTTTAAGTGAACTACGAGCCACATTGTTAATCCTTTAAAGGAAATTATTTGTAAATTTCGACAAGTAGAACAATGAATGGATCATGTAGACGGTTGAAATCATTGTATATATTGCTTCTATATAGTCTACGAAACATGTATGCAAAGCATCCAAACAGTACAATTCGCCAATTTTTTGTTCTTCAAGTTTAAGTGAACAACGAGCCCCATTGTTAATCCTTTAAAGGAAATTATTTGTAAATTTCGACAAGTAGAACAATGATTGGAACACGTAGACGGTTGAAATCAATATATATATTGCTTCTATATAGTCTAAGAAACATATATGCAAAGCATCCAAACAGTACCAATCGCCAATTTTTTGTTCTTCAAGTTTAAGTGAACAATGAGCCCCATTGTTAATCCTTTATCGGAAATTATTTGTAACTTTCGACAAGTAGAACAATGAATGGAACAGGTAGACGGTTGAAATCCTTGTATATATTGCTTCCATATAGTCTAAGAAACATGTACGCAAAGCATCCAAACAGTACCATTCGGCAATTTTTTGTCCTTCAAGTTTGAGTGAACAATGAGCCCCATTGTTAATCCTTTATCGGAAATTATTTGTAACTTTCGACAAGTAGAACAATGAATCGAACAGGTAGACGGTTGAAATCTTTGTATATATTGCTTCTATATAGTCTAAAAAACATATATGCAAAGCATCCAAACAGTACAATTCGCCAATTTTTTGTTCTTCAAGTTTAAGTGAACAATGAGCCCCAATGGTTAGTCCTTTATCGGTAATTATTTGTAACTTTCGACAAGTAGAACAATGAATGGAACAGGTAGACGGTTGAAATCATTGTATATATTGCTTCCATATAGTTTAAGAAACATGTACGCAAAGCATCCAAACAGTACCATTCGCCAATTTTTTGTCCTTCAAGTTTAAGTGAACAATGAGCCCCAATGGTTAATCCTTTATCGGACATTATTTGTAATTTTCGACAAGTAGAACAATGAATGGAACAGGTAGAAGGTTGAAATCTTTGTATATATTGCTTCTATATAATCTAAGAAACATATATGCAAAGCATCCAAACAGTACCATTCGCCAATTATTTGATCTTCAATTTTAAGTGAACTACGAGCCCCATTGTTAATACTTTAACGG
The DNA here is from genome assembly GCA_963989415.1 of Cerceris ruficornis. NCBI lineage: Eukaryota > Metazoa > Arthropoda > Insecta > Hymenoptera > Crabronidae > Cerceris > Cerceris ruficornis. The sequence continues at coordinate 145,192 of CAXDIW010000316.1, read as the reverse complement.
AAATTGTTTGTAACTTGCGACAAGTAGAACAATGAATGGAACAGGTAGCCGGTTGAAATCAATGTATATATTGCTTCTATATAGTCTATGAAACATATATGCAAAGCATCCAAACAGTACCATTCGCCAATTTTTTGTTCTTCAAGTTTAAGTGAACGACGAGCCCCATTGTTAATCCTTTAAAGGAAATTATTTGTAAATTTCGACAAGTAGAACAATGATTGGAACACGTAGACGGTTGAAATCTTTGTATATATTGCTTCCATATAGTCTAAGAAACATGTACGCAAAGCATCCAAACAGTACCATTCGCCAATTTTTTGTTCTTCAAGTTTAAGTGAACAATGAGCCACAATGGTTAATCCTTTATCGGAAATTATCTGTAATTTTCGACAAGTAGAACAATGAATGGAACTGGTAGACGGTTGAAATCTTTGTATATATTGCTTCTATATAATCTAAGAAAGATATATGCAAAGCATCTAAACAGTAACAATCGCCAATTTTTTGATCTTCAAGTTTAAGTGAACAGCGAGCCCCATTGATAATCATGGAATAGAAATTATTTGTATCTTTCTACAAGTAGAACAATGAATAGTACAGGTAGACGGGTGAAATCTTTCTATATATTGCTTCTAAATAGTCTAAGAACACATCTATGCAAAGCATCCAAACAGTACAATTCGCCAATTTTTTGTTCTTGAAGTTTAAGTGAACAACGAGCCCCATTGTTAATCCTTTAAAGGAAATTATTTGTAAATTTCGACAAGTAGAACAATGAATGGAACTGGTAGACGGTTGAAATCTTTTTATATGTTGCTTCTATATAGTCTAAGAAACATATGTGCAAAGCATCCAAACAGTACCATTCGCCAATTTTTTGTTCTTCAAGTTTAAGTGAACAATGAACCCCAATGGTTAATCCTTCATCGGAAATTATTTGTAATTTTCGACAAGTAGAACAATGAATGGAACAGGTAGACGGTTGAAATCTTTGTATATATTGCTTCTATATAGTCTAAGAAACATATATGAAAAGCATCCAAACAGTACCATTCGCCAATTTTTTGTTCTTCAAGTTTAAGTGAACAATGAGCCCCATTGTTAATCCTTTAAAGGAAATTATTTGTAACTTTCGACAAGTAGAACTATGAATGGAACTGGTAGACGGTTGAAATCTTTTTATATGTTGCTTCTATATATTCTAAGAAACATATATGCAAAGCATCCAAACAGTACAATTCGCCAATTTATTGTTCTTCAAGTTTAAGTGAACAACGAGCCCCATTGTTAATCCTTTAAAGGAAATTATTTGTAAATTTCGACAAGTAGAACAATGAATGGAACAGGTAGACGGTTGAAATCTTTGTATATATTGCTTCTATATAATCTAAGAAACATATATGCAAAGCATCCAAACAGTACCATACGCCAATTTTTTGTTCTTCAAGTTTAAGTGAACAATGAGCCCCAATGGTTAATCCTTTATCGGAAATTATTTGTAAATTTCGACAAGTAGAACAATGAATGGAACAGGGAGACGGTTGAAATCTTTGTATATATTGCATCTATATAGTCTAAGAAACATATATGCAAAGCATCCAAACAGTACAATTCGCCAATTTTTTGTTCTTCAAGTTTAAGTGAACAATGAGCCCCAATGATTAATCCTTTATCGGTAATTATTTGTAACTTTCGACAAGTAGAACAATGAATGGAACAGGTAGACGGTTGAAATCCTTGTATATATTGCGTCTATATAGTCTAAGAAACATATATGCAAATCATCCAAACAGTACAATTCGCCAATTTTTTGTTCTTCAAGTTTAAGTGAACTACGAGCCCCATTGTTAATACTTTAACAGAAATTATTTGTAACTTTCGACAAGTAGAACAATGAATGGAACAGGCAGACGGTTGAAATCAATGTATATATTGCTTCTATATAGTCTAAGAAACATATATGCAAAGCATCCAAACAGTACAATTCGCCAATTTATTGATCTACAAGTTTAAGTGAACAATGAGCCCCATGGTTAATCCTTTATCGGAAATTATTTGTAACTTTCGACAAGTAGAACAATGAATGGAACAGGTAGACGGTTGAAATCTTTGTATATATTGCTTCTATATAGTATAAGAAACATATATGCAAATCATCCAAACAGTACAATTCGCCAATTTTTTGATCTTCAAGTTTAAGTGAATTACGAGCCCCATTGTTAATACTTTAACGGAAATTATTTGTAAACTTCGACAAGTAGAACAATGAATGGAACAGGTAGACGGTTGAAATCAATGTATATATTGCTTCTACATAGTCTACGAAACATATATGCAAAGCATCCAAACAGTAACATTCGCCAATTTTTTGTTCTTCAAGTTTAAGTGAACAACGAGCCCCATTGATAATCATGAAACGGAAATTATTTGTAAGTTTCTACAAGTAGAACAATGAATAGAACGGGTAGACTGTAGAAATCTTTGTATATGTTGCTTCTATATAGTCTAAGAAACCTATATGCAAAGTATCTAAACAGTAACATTCGCCAATTTTTTGTTCTTCAAGTTTAAGTGAACAACGAGCCCCATTGTTAATACTTTAACGGAAATTATTTGTAATTTTCGACAAGTTGAACAATGAATGGAACAGGTAGACGGTTGAAATCAATGTATATATTGCTTCTATATAGTCTAAGAAACATATATGCAAAGCATCTAAAAAGTACAATTCGCCAATTGTTTGTTCTTCAAGTGTAAGTGAACAACGAGCCCCATTGATAATCATGAAACGGAAATTATTTGTAATTTTCGACAAGTAGAACAATGAATGGAACAGGTAGACGGTTGAAATCAATGTATATATTGCTTCTATATAGTCTAAGAGACATATATGCAAAGCATCTAAACAGTACAATTTGCCAATTTTTTGTTCTTCAAGATTAAGTGAACATCGAGCCCCATTGTTAATCCTTTAAAGGAAATTATTTGTAAATTTCGACAAGTAGAACAATGAATGGAACAGGTAGACGGTTGAAATCTTTGTATATATTGCTTCTATATAATCTAAGAAACATATATGCAAAGCATCCAAACAGTACCATTCGCCAAATTTTTGTTCTTCAAGTTTAAGTGAACAACGAGCCCCATTGATAATCATGAAACGGAAATTATTTGTAACTTTCTACAAGTAGAACAATGAACAGAACAGGTAGACGGTTGAAATATTTGTATATGTTGCTTCTATATAGTCTAAGAAACCTATATGCAAAGCATCTAAACAGTGACATTCGCCAATTTTTTGATCTTCAAGTTTAAGTGAACAGCGAGCCCCATTGATAATCATGAAATGGAAATTATTTGTAACTTTCTACAAGTAGAACAATGAATAGTACAGGTAGACGGGTGAAATCTTTCTATATATTGCTTCTAAATAGTCTAAGAAACATATATGCAAAGCATCCAAACAGTACCATTCGCCAATTTTTTGTTCTTCAAGTTTAAGTGAACTACGAGCCCCATTGTTAATCCTTTATCCGTAATTATTTGTAACTTTCGACAAGTAGAACAATGAATGGAACAGGTAGACGGTTGAAATCCTTGTATATATTGCTTCAAATAATCTAAGAAACATATATGCAAAGCATCCAAACAGTACAATTCGCCAATTATTTCATCTTCAAGTTTAAGTGAACTACGAGCCCCATTGTTAATACTTTAACGGAAATTATTTGTAACTTGCGACAAGTAGAACAATGAGTGGATCAGGTAGACGGTTGAAAGCAATGTATATACTGCTTCTATATAGTCTAAGAAACATATATGAAAAGCATCCAAACAGTACCATTCGCCAATTTTTTGTTCTTCAAGTTTAAGTGAACAATGAGCCCCATTGTTAATCCTTTAAAGGAAATTATTTGTAACTTTCGACAAGTAGAACAATGAATGGAACTGGTAGACGGTTGAAATCTTTTTATATGTTGCTTCTATATAGTCTAAGAAACATATATGCAAAGCATCCAAACAGTACCGTTCGCCAATTTTTTGTTCTTCAAGTTTAAGTGAACAATGAGCCCCAATGGTTAATCCTTTATCGGAAATTATTTGTAATTTTCGACAAGTAGAACAATGAATGGAACAGGTAGACGGTTGAAATCTTTGTATATATTGCTTCTATATAATCTAAGAAACATATATGCAAAGCATCCAAACAGTACTATTCGCCAATTATTTCATCTTCAAGTTTAACTGAACTACGAGCCCCATTGTTAATCCTTTAAAGGAAATTATTTGTAACTTTCGACAAGTAGAACAATGAATGGAACTGGTAGACGGTTGAAATCTTTTTATATGTTGCTTCTATATAGTCTAAGAAACATATGTGCAAAGCATCCAAACAGTACCATTCGCCAATTTTTTGTTCTTCAAGTTTAAGTGAACAATGAACCCCAATGGTTAATCCTTTATCGGAAATTATTTGTAATTTTCGACAAGTAGAACAATGAATGGAACAGGTAGACGGTTGAAATCTTTGTATATATTGCTTCTATATAGTCTAAGAAACATATATGAAAAGCATCCAAACAGTACCATTCGCCAATTTTTTGTTCTTCAAGTTTAAGTGAACAATGAGCCCCATTGTTAATCCTTTAAAGGAAATTATTTGTAACTTTCGACAAGTAGAACTATGAATGGAACTGGTAGACGGTTGAAATCTTTTTATATGTTGCTTCTATATATTCTAAGAAACATATATGCAAAGCATCCAAACAGTACAATTCGCCAATTTTTTGTTCTTCAAGTTTAAGTGAACAACGAGCCCCATTGTTAATCCTTTAAAGGAAATTATTTGTAAATTTCGACAAGTAGAACAATGAATGGAACAGGTAGACGGTTGAAATCTTTGTATATATTGCTTCTATATAATCTAAGAAACATATATGCAAAGCATCCAAACAGTACCATACGCCAATTTTTTGTTCTTCAAGTTTAAGTGAACAATGAGCCCCAATGGTTAATCCTTTATCGGAAATTATTTGTAAATTTCGACAAGTAGAACAATGAATGGAACAGGTAGACGGTTGAAATCTTTGTATATATTGCATCTATATAGTCTAAGAAACATATATGCAAAGCATCCAAACAGTACAATTCGCCAATTTTTTGTTCTTCAAGTTTAAGTGAACAATGAGCCCCAATGGTTAATCCTTTATCGGTAATTATTTGTAACTTTCGACAAGTAGAACAATGAATGGAACAGGTAGACGGTTGAAATCCTTGTATATATTGCGTCTATATAGTCTAAGAAACATATATGCAAAGCATCCAAACAGTACAATTCGCCAATTTTTTGTTCTTCAAGTTTAAGTGAACTACGAGCCCCATTGATAATCATGAAATGGAAATTATTTGTAACTTTCTACAAGTAGAACAATTAATAGTACAGGTAGACGGGTGAAATCTTTCTATATATTGCTTCTAAATAGTCTAAGAACAGATCTATGCAAAGCATCCATACAGTACAATACGCCAATTTTTTGTTCTTCAAGTTTAAGTGAACTACGAGCCACATTGTTAATCCTTTAAAGGAAATTATTTGAAAATTTCGACAAGTAGAACAATGATTGGAACACGTAGACGGTTGAAGTCTTTGTATATATTGCTTCTATATAGTCTAAGAAACATTTATGCAAAGCATCCAAACAGTACCATTCGCCCCTTTTTTGTTCTTCAAGTTTAAGTGAACAACGAGCCCCATTGTTAATACTTTAACGGAAATTATTTGTAACTTTCGACAAGTAGAACAATGAATGGAACAGGTAGCCGGTTGAAATCAATGTATATATTGCTTCTATATAGTCTAAGAAACATTTATGCAAAGCATCCAAACAGTACCATTCGCCCCTTTTTTGTTCTTCAAGTTTAAGTGAACAACGAGCCCCATTGTTAATCCTTTAAAGGAAATTATTTGTAAATGTCGACAAGTAGAACAATGATTGGAACACGTAGACGGTTGAAGTCTTTGTATATATTGCTTCCATATAGTCTAAGAAACATGTACGCTAAGCATCCAACCAGTACCATTCGCCAATTTTTTGTTCTTCAAGTTTAAGTGAACAATGAGCCCCAATGGTTAATCCTTTATCGGAAATTATTTGTAAATTTCGACAAGTAGAACAATGAATGGAACAGGTAGACGGTTGAAATCTTTGTATATATTGCATCTATATAGTCTAAGAAACATATATGCAAAGCATCCAAACAGTACAATTCGCCAATTTTTTGTTCTTCAAGTTTAAGTGAACAATGAGCCCCAATGGTTAATCCGTTATCGGAAATTATTTGTAGCTTTCGACAAGTAGAACAATGAATGGAACAGGTAGACGGTTGAAATCTTTGTATATATTGCTTCTATTAATCTAAGAAACATATATGCAAAGCATCCAAACAGTACAATTCGCCAATTATTTCATCTTCAAGTTTAAGTGAACTACGAGCCCCATTGTTAACACTTTAACGGAAATTATTTGTAACTTGCGACAAGTAGAACAATGAGTGGAACAGGTAGACGGTTGAAATCAATGTATATATTGCTTCTATATAGTCTAAGAAACATATATGCAAAGCATCCAAACAGTACCATTCGCCAATTTTTTGTTCTTCAAGTTTAAGTGAACAATGAGCCCCATTGTTAATCCTTTATCGTAAATTATTTGTAACTTTAGACAAGTAGAACAATGAATGGAACAGGTAGACGGTTGAAATCCTTGTATATATTGCTTCCATATAGTCTAAGAAACATGTACGCAAAGCATCCAAACAGTACCATTCGCCAATTTTTTGTTCTTCAAGTTTAAGTGAACAGTGAGCCCCAATGGTTAATCCTTTATCGGAAATTATTTGTAACTTTCGACAAGTCGAACAATGAATGGAACAGGTAGACGGTTGAAATATTTGTATATATTGCTTCTATATAATATAAGAAACATATATTCAAAGCATCCAAATAGTACCATTCGCCAATTTTTTGTTCTTCAAGTTTAAGTGAACTACGCGCCCCATTGTTAATACTTTAATGGAAATTATTTGTAAATTTCGGCAAGTAGAACAATGAATGGAATAGGTAGACGGTTGAAATCATTGTATATATTGCTTCTATATAGTCTAAGAAACATATATGCAAATCATCCAAACAGTACAATTCGCCAATTACTTGTTCTTCAAGATTAACTGAACTACGAGCCCCATTGTTAATACTTTAACGGAAATTATTTGTAACTTGCGACAAGTAGAATAATGAATGGAACAGGTAGACGGTTGAAATCAATGTATATATTGGTTCTATATAGTCTATGTAACATATATGCAAAGCATCCAAACAGTACCATTCGCCACTTTTTTGTTCTTCAAGTTTAAGTGAACAACGAGCCCCATTGTTAATCCTTTAAAGGAAATTATTTGTAAATTTCGACAAGTAGAACAATGATTGGAACACGTACACGGTTGAAATCTTTGTATATATTGCTTCCATATAGTATAAGAGACATATATGCAAAGCATCCAAACAGTACCATTCGCCAATTTTTTGTTCTTCAAGTTTAAGTGAACTACGAGCCCCATTGTTAATCCTTTAACGGAAATTATTTGTAACTTTCGACAAGTAGAACAATGAATCGAACAGGTAGACGGTTGAAATCTTTGTATATATTGCTTCTTTATAATCTAAAAAACATATATGCAAAGCATCCAAACAGTACCATTCGCCAATTTTTTGTTCTTCAAGTTTAAGTGAACAGCGAGCCCCATTGATAATCATGGAATAGAAATTATTTGTAACTTTCTACAAGTAGAACAATGAATAGTACAGGTAGACGGGTGAAATCTTTCTATATATTGCTTCTAAATAGTCTAAGAACACATCTATGCAAAGCATCCAAACAGTACAATTCGCCAATTTTTTAGGTTCTTCAAGTTTAAGTCAACTACGAGCCCCATTGTTAATCCTTTAAAGGAAATTATTTGTAAATTTCGACAAGTAGAACAATGAATGGAACAGGTAGACGGTTGAATTCATTGTATATATTGCTTCCATATAGTCTAAGAAACATGTACGCAAAGCATCCAAACAGTACCATTCGCCAATTTTTTGTCCTTCAAGTTTAAGTGAACAATGAGCCCCATTGTTAATCCTTTATCGGAAATAATTTGTAACTTTCGACAAGTAGAACAATGAATGGAACAGGTAGACGGTTGAAATCTTTATATATATTGCTTCTATATAGTCTAAGAAACATATATGCAAAGCGTCCAAACAGTACAATTCGCCAATTATTTGATCTTCAATTTTAAGTGAACTACGAGCCCCATTGTTAATACTTTAACGGAAATTATTTGTAACTTGCGACAAGTAGAACAATGAATGGAACACGTAGACGGTTGAAATCTTTGTATATATTGCTTCCATATAGTCTAAGAAACATGTGCGCAAAGCATCCAAACAGTACCATTCGCCAATTTTTTGTTCTTCAAGTTTAAGTGAACAATGAGCCCCAATGGTTAATCCTTTATCGGAAATTATCTGTAATTTTCGACAAGTAGAACAATGAATGGAACTGGTAGACGGTTGAAATCTTTGTATATATTGCTTCTATATAATCTAAGAAACATATATGCAAAGCATCTAAACAGTAACAATCGCCAATTTTTTATCTTCAAGTTTAAGTGAACAGCGAGCCCCATTGATAATCATGGAATAGAAATTATTTGTAACTTTCTACAAGTAGAACAATGAATAGTACAGGTAGACGGGTGAAATCTTTCTATATATTGCTTCTAAATAGTCTAAGAACACATCTATGCAAAGCATCCATACAGTACAATTCGCCAATTTTTTGTTCTTCAAGTTTAAGTGAACTACGAGCCACATTGTTAATCCTTTAAAGGAAATTATTTGTAAATTTCGACAAGTAGAACAATGAATGGATCATGTAGACGGTTGAAATCATTGTATATATTGCTTCTATATAGTCTACGAAACATGTATGCAAAGCATCCAAACAGTACAATTCGCCAATTTTTTGTTCTTCAAGTTTAAGTGAACAACGAGCCCCATTGTTAATCCTTTAAAGGAAATTATTTGTAAATTTCGACAAGTAGAACAATGATTGGAACACGTAGACGGTTGAAATCAATATATATATTGCTTCTATATAGTCTAAGAAACATATATGCAAAGCATCCAAACAGTACCAATCGCCAATTTTTTGTTCTTCAAGTTTAAGTGAACAATGAGCCCCATTGTTAATCCTTTATCGGAAATTATTTGTAACTTTCGACAAGTAGAACAATGAATGGAACAGGTAGACGGTTGAAATCCTTGTATATATTGCTTCCATATAGTCTAAGAAACATGTACGCAAAGCATCCAAACAGTACCATTCGGCAATTTTTTGTCCTTCAAGTTTGAGTGAACAATGAGCCCCATTGTTAATCCTTTATCGGAAATTATTTGTAACTTTCGACAAGTAGAACAATGAATCGAACAGGTAGACGGTTGAAATCTTTGTATATATTGCTTCTATATAGTCTAAAAAACATATATGCAAAGCATCCAAACAGTACAATTCGCCAATTTTTTGTTCTTCAAGTTTAAGTGAACAATGAGCCCCAATGGTTAGTCCTTTATCGGTAATTATTTGTAACTTTCGACAAGTAGAACAATGAATGGAACAGGTAGACGGTTGAAATCATTGTATATATTGCTTCCATATAGTTTAAGAAACATGTACGCAAAGCATCCAAACAGTACCATTCGCCAATTTTTTGTCCTTCAAGTTTAAGTGAACAATGAGCCCCAATGGTTAATCCTTTATCGGACATTATTTGTAATTTTCGACAAGTAGAACAATGAATGGAACAGGTAGAAGGTTGAAATCTTTGTATATATTGCTTCTATATAATCTAAGAAACATATATGCAAAGCATCCAAACAGTACCATTCGCCAATTATTTGATCTTCAATTTTAAGTGAACTACGAGCCCCATTGTTAATACTTTAACGGAAATTGTTTGTAACTTGCGACAAGTAGAACAATGAATGGAACAGGTAGCCGGTTGAAATCAATGTATATATTGCTTCTATATAGTCTATGAAACATATATGCAAAGCATCCAAACAGTACCATTCGCCAATTTTTTGTTCTTCAAGTTTAAGTGAACGACGAGCCCCATTGTTAATCCTTTAAAGGAAATTATTTGTAAATTTCGACAAGTAGAACAATGATTGGAACACGTAGACGGTTGAAATCTTTGTATATATTGCTTCCATATAGTCTAAGAAACATGTACGCAAAGCATCCAAACAGTACCATTCGCCAATTTTTTGTTCTTCAAGTTTAAGTGAACAATGAGCCACAATGGTTAATCCTTTATCGGAAATTATCTGTAATTTTCGACAAGTAGAACAATGAATGGAACTGGTAGACGGTTGAAATCTTTGTATATATTGCTTCTATATAATCTAAGAAAGATATATGCAAAGCATCTAAACAGTAACAATCGCCAATTTTTTGATCTTCAAGTTTAAGTGAACAGCGAGCCCCATTGATAATCATGGAATAGAAATCATTTGTATCTTTCTACAAGTAGAACAATGAATAGTACAGGTAGACGGGTGAAATCTTTCTATATATTGCTTCTAAATAGTCTAAGAACACATCTATGCAAAGCATCCAAACAGTACAATTCGCCAATTTTTTGTTCTTGAAGTTTAAGTGAACAACGAGCCCCATTGTTAATCCTTTAAAGGAAATTATTTGTAAATTTCGACAAGTAGAACAATGAATGGAACTGGTAGACGGTTGAAATCTTTTTATATGTTGCTTCTATATAGTCTAAGAAACATATGTGCAAAGCATCCAAACAGTACCATTCGCCAATTTTTTGTTCTTCAAGTTTAAGTGAACAATGAACCCCAATGGTTAATCCTTCATCGGAAATTATTTGTAATTTTCGACAAGTAGAACAATGAATGGAACAGGTAGACGGTTGAAATCTTTGTATATATTGCTTCTATATAGTCTAAGAAACATATATGAAAAGCATCCAAACAGTACCATTCGCCAATTTTTTGTTCTTCAAGTTTAAGTGAACAATGAGCCCCATTGTTAATCCTTTAAAGGAAATTATTTGTAACTTTCGACAAGTAGAACTATGAATGGAACTGGTAGACGGTTGAAATCTTTTTATATGTTGCTTCTATATATTCTAAGAAACATATATGCAAAGCATCCAAACAGTACAATTCGCCAATTTATTGTTCTTCAAGTTTAAGTGAACAACGAGCCCCATTGTTAATCCTTTAAAGGAAATTATTTGTAAATTTCGACAAGTAGAACAATGAATGGAACAGGTAGACGGTTGAAATCTTTGTATATATTGCTTCTATATAATCTAAGAAACATATATGCAAAGCATCCAAACAGTACCATACGCCAATTTTTTGTTCTTCAAGTTTAAGTGAACAATGAGCCCCAATGGTTAATCCTTTATCGGAAATTATTTGTAAATTTCGACAAGTAGAACAATGAATGGAACAGGGAGACGGTTGAAATCTTTGTATATATTGCATCTATATAGTCTAAGAAACATATATGCAAAGCATCCAAACAGTACAATTCGCCAATTTTTTGTTCTTCAAGTTTAAGTGAACAATGAGCCCCAATGATTAATCCTTTATCGGTAATTATTTGTAACTTTCGACAAGTAGAACAATGAACGGAACAGGTAGACGGTTGAAATCCTTGTATATATTGCGTCTATATAGTCTAAGAAACATATATGCAAAGCATCCAAACAGTACAATTCGCCAATTTTTTGTTCTTCAAGTTTAAGTGAACTACGAGCCCCATTGATAATCATGAAATGGAAATTATTTGTAACTTTCTACAAGTAGAACAATTAATAGTACAGGTAGACGGGTGAAATCTTTCTATATATTGCTTCTAAATAGTCTAAGAACAGATCTATGCAAAGCATCCATACAGTACAATTCGCCAATTTTTTGTTCTTCAAGTTTAAGTGAACTACGAGCCACATTGTTAATCCTTTAAAGGAAATTATTTGAAAATTTCGACAAGTAGAACAATGATTGGAACACGTAGACGGTTGAAGTCTTTGTATATATTGCTTCTATATAGTCTAAGAAACATTTATGCAAAGCATCCAAACAGTACCATTCGCCCCTTTTTTGTTCTTCAAGTTTAAGTGAACAACGAGCCCCATTGTTAATACTTTAACGGAAATTATTTGTAACTTTCGACAAGTAGAACAATGAATGGAACAGGTAGCCGGTTGAAATCAATGTATATATTGCTTCTATATAGTCTAAGAAACATTTATGCAAAGCATCCAAACAGTACCATTCGCCCCTTTTTTGTTCTTCAAGTTTAAGTGAACAACGAGCCCCATTGTTAATCCTTTAAAGGAAATTATTTGTAAATGTCGACAAGTAGAACAATGATTGGAACACGTAGACGGTTGAAGTCTTTGTATATATTGCTTCCATATAGTCTAAGAAACATGTACGCTAAGCATCCAACCAGTACCATTCGCCAATTTTTGGTTCTTCAAGTTTAAGTGAACAATGAGCCCCAATGGTTAATCCTTTATCGGAAATTATTTGTAAATTTCGACAAGTAGAACAATGAATGGAACAGGTAGACGGTTGAAATCTTTGTATATATTGCTTCCATATAGTCTAAGAAACATGTACGCAAAGCATCCAAACAGTACCATTCGCCAATTTTTTGTTCTTCAAGTTTAAGTGAACAGTGAGCCCCAATGGTTAATCCTTTATCGGAAATTATTTGTAACCTTCGACAAGTCGAACAATGAATGGAACAGGTAGACGGTTGAAATATTTGTATATATTGCTTCTATATAATATAAGAAACATATATTCAAAGCATCCAAATAGTACCATTCGCCAATTTTTTGTTCTTCAAGTTTAAGTGAACTACGCGCCCCATTGTTAATACTTTAATGGAAATTATTTGTAAATTTCGGCAAGTAGAACAATGAATGGAATAGGTAGACGGTTGAAATCATTGTATATATTGCTTCTATATAGTCTAAGAAACATATATGCAAATCATCCAAACAGTACAATTCGCCAATTACTTGTTCTTCAAGTTTAACTGAACTACGAGCCCCATTGTTAATACTTTAACGGAAATTATTTGTAACTTGCGACAAGTAGAATAATGAATGGAACAGGTAGACGGTTGAAATCAATGTATATATTGCTTCTATATAGTCTATGTAACATATATGCAAAGCATCCAAACAGTACCATTCGCCACTTTTTTGTTCTTCAAGTTTAAGTGAACAACGAGCCCCATTGTTAATCCTTTAAAGGAAATTATTTGTAAATTTCGACAAGTAGAACAATGATTGGAACACGTACACGGTTGAAATCTTTGTATATATTGCTTCCATATAGTATAAGAGACATATATGCAAAGCATCCAAACAGTACCATTCGCCAATTTTTTGTTCTTCAAGTTTAAGTGAACTACGAGCCCCATTGCTAATCCTTTAACGGAAATTAATTGTAACTTTCTACAAGTAGAACAATGATTGGAACACGTAGACGGTTGAAATCTTTGTATATATTGCTTCCATATAGTCTAAGAAACATATATGCAAAGCATCCAAACAGTACCATTCGCCAATTTTTTGTTCTTCAAGTTTAAGTGAACAATGAGCCCCATTGTTAATTCTTTATCGGAAATTATTTGTAACTTTCGACAAGTAGAACAATGAATCGAACAGGTAGACGGTTGAAATCTTTGTATATATTGCTTCTTTATAATCTAAAAAACATATATGCAAAGCATCCAAACAGTACAATTCGCCAATTTTTTGTTCTTCAAGATTAAGTGAACAATGAGCCCCAATGGTTAGTCCTTTATCGGTAATTATTTGTAACTTTCGACAAGTAGAACAATGAATGGAACAGGTAGACGGTTGAAATCATTGTATATATTGCTTCCATATAGTTTAAGAAACATGTACGCAAAGCATCCAAACAGTAACAATCGCCAATTTTTTGATCTTCAAGTTTAAGTCAACTACGAGCCCCATTGTTAATCCTTTAAAGGAAATTATTTGTAAATTTCGACAAGTAGAACAATGAATGGAACAGGTAGACGGTTGAAATCATTGTATATATTGCTTCTATATAATCTAAGAAACATATATGCACAGCATCTAAACAATAACAATCGCCAATTTTTTGATCTTCAAGTTTAAGTGAACAGCGAGCCCCATTGATAATCATGGAATAGAAATTATTTGTAACTTTCTACAAGTAGAACAATGAATAGTACAGGTAGACGGGTGAAATCTTTCTATATATTGCTTCTAAATAGTCTAAGAACACATCTATGCAAAGCATCCAAACAGTACAATTCGCCAATTTTTTGTTCTTAAAGTTTAAGTCAACTACGAGCCCCATTGTTAATCCTTTAAAGGAAATTATTTGTAAATTTCGACAAGTAGAACAATGAATGGAACAGGTAGACGGTTGAATTCATTGTATATATTGCTTCCATATAGTTTAAGAAACATGTACGCAAAGCATCCAAACAGTACCATTCGCCAATTTTTTGTCCTTCAAGTTTAAGTGAACAATGAGCCCCATTGTTAATCCTTTATCGGAAATAATTTGTAACTTTCGACAAGTAGAACAATGAATGGAACAGGTAGACGGTTGAAATCTTTATATATATTGCTTCTATATAGTCTAAGAAACATATATGCAAAGCGTCCAAACAGTACAATTCGCCAATTATTTGATCTTCAATTTTAAGTGAACTACGAGCCCCATTGTTAATACTTTAACGGAAATTATTTGTAACTTGCGACAAGTAGAACAATGAATGGAACACGTAGACGGTTGAAATCTTTGTATATATTGCTTCCATATAGTCTAAGAAACATGTGCGCAAAGCATCCAAACAGTATCATTCGCCAATTTTTTGTTCTTCAAGTTTAAGTGAACAATGAGCCCCAATGGTTAATCCTTTATCGGAAATTATCTGTAATTTTCGACAAGTAGAACAATGAATGGAACTGGTAGACGGTTGAAATCTTTGTATATATTGCTTCTATATAATCTAAGAAACATATATGCAAAGCATCTAAACAGTAACAATCGCCAATTTTTTATCTTCAAGTTTAAGTGAACAGCGAGCCCCATTGATAATCATGGAATAGAAATTATTTGTAACTTTCTACAAGTAGAACAATGAATAGTACAGGTAGACGGGTGAAATCTTTCTATATATTGCTTCTAAATAGTCTAAGAACACATTTATGCAAAGCATCCATACAGTACAATTCGCCAATTTTTTGTTCTTCAAGTTTAAGTGAACTACGAGCCACATTGTTAATCCTTTAAAGGAAATTATTTGTAAATTTCGACAAGTAGAACAATGAATGGATCATGTAGACGGTTGAAATCATTGTATATATTGCTTCTATATAGTCTACGAAACATGTATGCAAAGCATCCAAACAGTACAATTCGCCAATTTTTTGTTCTTCAAGTTTAAGTGAACAACGAGCCCCATTGTTAATCCTTTAAAGGAAATTATTTGTAAATTTCGACAAGTTGAACAATGAATCGAACAGGTAGACGGTTGAAATCTTTGTATATATTGCTTCTATATAGTCTAAAAAACATATATGCAAAGCATCCAAACAGTACAATTCGCCAATTTTTTGTTCTTCAAGTTTAAGTGAACAATGAGCCCCAATGGTTAGTCCTTTATCGGTAATTATTTGTAACTTTCGACAAGTAGAACAATGAATGGAACAGGTAGACGGTTGAAATCATTGTATATATTGCTTCCATATAGTTTAAGAAACATGTACGCAAAGCATCCAAACAGTACCATTCGCCAATTTTTTGTCCTTCAAGTTTAAGTGAACAATGAGCCCCAATGGTTAATCCTTTATCGGACATTATTTGTAATTTTCGACAAGTAGAACAATGAATGGAACAGGTAGAAGGTTTAAATCTTTGTATATATTGCTTCTATATAATCTAAGAAACATATATGCAAAGCATCCAAACAGTACCATTCGCCAATTATTTGATCTTCAATTTTAAGTGAACTACGAGCCCCATTGTTAATACTTTAACGGAAATTGTTTGTAACTTGCGACAAGTAGAACAATGAATGGAACAGGTAGCCGGTTGAAATCAATGTATATATTGCTTCTATATAGTCTATGAAACATATATGCAAAGCATCCAAACAGTACCATTCGCCAATTTTTTGTTCTTCAAGTTTAAGTGAACGACGAGCCCCATTGTTAATCCTTTAAAGGAAATTATTTGTAAATTTCGACAAGTAGAACAATGATTGGAACACGTAGACGGTTGAAATCTTTGTATATATTGCTTCCATATAGTCTAAGAAACATGTACGCAAAGCATCCAAACAGTACCGTTCGCCAATTTTTTGTTCTTCAAGTTTAAGTGAACAATGAGCCACAATGGTTAATCCTTTATCGGAAATTATTTGTAACTTTCGACAAGTAGAACAATGAATGGAACAGGTGGACGGTTGAAATCATTGTATATATTGCTTCCATATAGTTTAAGAAACATGTACGCAAAGCATCCAAACAGTACCATTCGCCAATTTTTTGTCCTTCAAGTTTAAGTGAACAATGAGCCCCAATGGTTAATCCTTTACCGGACATTATTTGTAATTTTCGACAAGTAGAACAATGAATGGAACAGGTAGAAGGTTGAAATCTTTGTATATATTGCTTCTATATAATCTAAGAAACATATATGCAAAGCATCCAAACAGTACCATTCGCCAATTATTTGATCTTCAATTTTAAGTGAACTACGAGCCCCATTGTTAATACTTTAACGGAAATTGTTTGTAACTTGCGACAAGTAGAACAATGAATGGAACAGGTAGCCGGTTGAAATCAATGTATATATTGCTTCTATATAGTCTATGAAACATATATGCAAAGCATCCAAACAGTACCATTCGCCAATTTTTTGTTCTTCAAGTTTAAGTGAACGACGAGCCCCATTGTTAATCCTTTAAAGGAAATTATTTGTAAATTTCGACAAGTAGAACAATGATTGGAACACGTAGACGGTTGAAATCTTTGTATATATTGCTTCCATATAGTCTAAGAAACATGTACGCAAAGCATCCAAACAGTACCATTCGCCAATTTTTTGTTCTTCAAGTTTAAGTGAACAATGAGCCACAATGGTTAATCCTTTATCGGAAATTATCTGTAATTTTCGACAAGTAGAACAATGAATGGAACTGGTAGACGGTTGAAATCTTTGTATATATTGCTTCTATATAATCTAAGAAACATATATGCAAAGCATCTAAACAGTAACAATCGCCAATTTTTTGATCTTCAAGTTTAAGTGAACAGCGAGCCCCATTGATAATCATGGAATAGAAATTATTTGTATCTTTCTACAAGTAGAACAATGAATAGTACAGGTAGACGGGTGAAATCTTTCTATATATTGCTTCTAAATAGTCTAAGAACACATCTATGCAAAGCATCCAAACAGTACAATTCGCCAATTTTTTGTTCTTGAAGTTTAAGTGAACAACGAGCCCCATTGTTAATCCTTTAAAGGAAATTATTTGTAACTTTCGACAAGTAGAACAATGAATGGAACTGGTAGACGGTTGAAATCTTTTTATATGTTGCTTCTATATAGTCTAAGAAACATATGTGCAAAGCATCCAAACAGTACCATTCGCCAATTTTTTGTTCTTCAAGTTTAAGTGAACAATGAACCCCAATGGTTAATCCTTTATCGGAAATTATTTGTAATTTTCGACAAGTAGAACAATGAATGGAACAGGTAGACGGTTGAAATCTTTGTATATATTGCTTCTATATAGTCTAAGAAACATATATGAAAAGCATCCAAACAGTACCATTCGCCAATTTTTTGTTCTTCAAGTTTAAGTGAACAATGAGCCCCATTGTTAATCCTTTAAAGGAAATTATTTGTAACTTTCGACAAGTAGAACTATGAATGGAACTGGTAGACGGTTGAAATCTTTTTATATGTTGCTTCTATATATTCTAAGAAACATATATGCAAAGCATCCAAACAGTACAATTCGCCAATTTATTGTTCTTCAAGTTTAAGTGAACAACGAGCCCCATTGTTAATCCTTTAAAGGAAATTATTTGTAAATTTCGACAAGTAGAACAATGAATGGAACAGGTAGACGGTTGAAATCTTTGTATATATTGCTTCTATATAATCTAAGAAACATATATGCAAAGCATCCAACCAGTACCAATCGCCAATTTTTTGTTCTTCACGTTTAAGTGAACAATGAGCCCCACTGTTAATCCTTTATCGGAAATTATTTGTAACTTTCGACAAGTAGAACAATGAATGGAACAGGTAGACGGTTGAAATCCTTGTATATATTGCTTCCATATAGTCTAAGAAACATGTACGCAAAGCATCCAAACAGTACCATTCGGCAATTTTTTGTCCTTCAAGTTTGAGTGAACAATGAGCCCCATTGTTAATCCTTTATCGGAAATTATTTGTAACTTTCGACAAGTAGAACAATGAATCGAACAGGTAGACGGTTGAAATCTTTGTATATATTGCTTCTATATAGTCTAAAAAACATATATGCAAAGCATCCAAACAGTACAATTCGCCAATTTTTTGTTCTTCAAGTTTAAGTGAACAATGAGCCCCAATGGTTAGTCCTTTATCGGTAATTATTTGTAACTTTCGACAAGTAGAACAATGAATGGAACAGGTAGACGGTTGAAATCATTGTATATATTGCTTCCATATAGTTTAAGAAACATGTACGCAAAGCATCCAAACAGTACCATTCGCCAATTTTTTGTCCTTCAAGTTTAAGTGAACAATGAGCCCCAATGGTTAATCCTTTATCGGACATTATTTGTAATTTTCGACAAGTAGAACAATGAATGGAACAGGTAGAAGGTTTAAATCTTTGTATATATTGCTTCTATATAATCTAAGAAACATATATGCAAAGCATCCAAACAGTACCATTCGCCAATTATTTGATCTTCAATTTTAAGTGAACTACGAGCCCCATTGTTAATACTTTAACGGAAATTGTTTGTAACTTGCGACAAGTAGAACAATGAATGGAACAGGTAGCCGGTTGAAATCAATGTATATATTGCTTCTATATAGTCTATGAAACATATATGCAAAGCATCCAAACAGTACCATTCGCCAATTTTTTGTTCTTCAAGTTTAAGTGAACGACGAGCCCCATTGTTAATCCTTTAAAGGAAATTATTTGTAAATTTCGACAAGTAGAACAATGATTGGAACACGTAGACGGTTGAAATCTTTGTATATATTGCTTCCATATAGTCTAAGAAACATGTACGCAAAGCATCCAAACAGTACCATTCGCCAATTTTTTGTTCTTCAAGTTTAAGTGAACAATGAGCCACAATGGTTAATCCTTTATCGGAAATTATTTGTAACTTTCGACAAGTAGAACAATGAATGGAACAGGTAGACGGTTGAAATCATTGTATATATTGCTTCCATATAGTTTAAGAAACATGTACGCAAAGCATCCAAACAGTACCATTCGCCAATTTTTTGTCCTTCAAGTTTAAGTGAACAATGAGCCCCAATGGTTAATCCTTTATCGGACATTATTTGTAATTTTCGACAAGTAGAACAATGAATGGAACAGGTAGAAGGTTGAAATCTTTGTATATATTGCTTCTATATAATCTAAGAAACATATATGCAAAGCATCCAAACAGTACCATTCGCCAATTATTTGATCTTCAATTTTAAGTGAACTACGAGCCCCATTGTTAATACTTTAACGGAAATTGTTTGTAACTTGCGACAAGTAGAACAATGAATGGAACAGGTAGCCGGTTGAAATCAATGTATATATTGCTTCTATATAGTCTATGAAACATATATGCAAAGCATCCAAACAGTACCATTCGCCAATTTTTTGTTCTTCAAGTTTAAGTGAACGACGAGCCCCATTGTTAATCCTTTAAAGGAAATTATTTGTAAATTTCGACAAGTAGAACAATGATTGGAACACGTAGACGGTTGAAATCTTTGTATATATTGCTTCCATATAGTCTAAGAAACATGTACGCAAAGCATCCAAACAGTACCATTCGCCAATTTTTTGTTCTTCAAGTTTAAGTGAACAATGAGCCACAATGGTTAATCCTTTATCGGAAATTATCTGTAATTTTCGACAAGTAGAACAATGAATGGAACTGGTAGACGGTTGAAATCTTTGTATATATTGCTTCTATATAATCTAAGAAACATATATGCAAAGCATCTAAACAGTAACAATCGCCAATTTTTTGATCTTCAAGTTTAAGTGAACAGCGAGCCCCATTGATAATCATGGAATAGAAATTATTTGTATCTTTCTACAAGTAGAACAATGAATAGTACAGGTAGACGGGTGAAATCTTTCTATATATTGCTTCTAAATAGTCTAAGAACACATCTATGCAAAGCATCCAAACAGTACAATTCGCCAATTTTTTGTTCTTGAAGTTTAAGTGAACAATGAGCCCCATTGTTAATCCTTTAAAGGAAATTATTTGTAACTTTCGACAAGTAGAACTATGAATGGAACTGGTAGACGGTTGAAATCTTTTTATATGTTGCTTCTATATATTCTAAGAAACATATATGCAAAGCATCCAAACAGTACAATTCGCCAATTTATTGTTCTTCAAGTTTAAGTGAACAACGAGCCCCATTGTTAATCCTTTAAAGGAAATTATTTGTAAATTTCGACAAGTAGAACAATGAATGGAACAGGTAGACGGTTGAAATCTTTGTATATATTGCTTCTATATAATCTAAGAAACATATATGCAAAGCATCCAAACAGTACCATACGCCAATTTTTTGTTCTTCAAGTTTAAGTGAACAATGAGCCCCAATGGTTAATCCTTTATCGGAAATTATTTGTAAATTTCGACAAGTAGAACAATGAATGGAACAGGTAGACGGTTGAAATCTTTGTATATATTGCATCTATATAGTCTAAGAAACATATATGCAAAGCATCCAAACAGTACAATTCGCCAATTTTTTGTTCTTCAAGTTTAAGTGAACAATGAGCCCCAATGGTTAATCCTTTATCGGTAATTATTTGTAACTTTCGACAAGTAGAACAATGAATGGAACAGGTAGACGGTTGAAATCCTTGTATATATTGCGTCTATATAGTCTAAGAAACATATATGCAAAGCATCCAAACAGTACAATTCGCCAATTTTTTGTTCTTCAAGTTTAAGTGAACTACGAGCCCCATTGATAATCATGAAATGGAAATTATTTGTAACTTTCTACAAGTAGAACAATTAATAGTACAGGTAGACGGGTGAAATCTTTCTATATATTGCTTCTAAATAGTCTAAGAACAGATCTATGCAAAGCATCCATACAGTACAATTCGCCAATTTTTTGTTCTTCAAGTTTAAGTGAACTACGAGCCACATTGTTAATCCTTTAAAGGAAATTATTTGAAAATTTCGACAAGTAGAACAATGATTGGAACACGTAGACGGTTGAAGTCTTTGTATATATTGCTTCTATATAGTCTAAGAAACATTTATGCAAAGCATCCAAACAGTACCATTCGCCCCTTTTTTGTTCTTCAAGTTTAAGTGAACAACGAGCCCCATTGTTAATACTTTAACGGAAATTATTTGTAACTTTCGACAAGTAGAACAATGAATGGAACAGGTAGCCGGTTGAAATCAATGTATATATTGCTTCTATATAGTCTAAGAAACATTTATGCAAAGCATCCAAACAGTACCATTCGCCCCTTTTTTGTTCTTCAAGTTTAAGTGAACAACGAGCCCCATTGTTAATCCTTTAAAGGAAATTATTTGTAAATGTCGACAAGTAGAACAATGATTGGAACACGTAGACGGTTGAAGTCTTTGTATATATTGCTTCCATATAGTCTAAGAAACATGTACGCTAAGCATCCAACCAGTACCATTCGCCAATTTTTTGTTCTTCAAGTTTAAGTGAACAATGAGCCCCAATGGTTAATCCTTTATCGGAAATTATTTGTAAATTTCGACAAGTAGAACAATGAATGGAACAGGTAGACGGTTGAAATCTTTGTATATATTGCATCTATATAGTCTAAGAAACATATATGCAAAGCATCCAAACAGTACAATTCGCCAATTTTTTGTTCTTCAAGTTTAAGTGAACAATGAGCCCCAATGGTTAATCCGTTATCGGAAATTATTTGTAGCTTTCGACAAGTAGAACAATGATTGGAACACGTACACGGTTGAAATCTTTGTATATATTGCTTCCATATAGTATAAGAGACATATATGCAAAGCATCCAAACAGTACCATTCGCCAATTTTTTGTTCTTCAAGTTTAAGTGAACTACGAGCCCCATTGTTAATCCTTTAACGGAAATTAATTGTAACTTTCTACAAGTAGAACAATGATTGGAACACGTAGACGGTTGAAATCTTTGTATATATTGCTTCCATATAGTCTAAGAAACATATATGCAAAGCATCCAAACAGTACCATTCGCCAATTTTTGTTCTTCAAGTTTAAGTGAACAATGACCCCCATTGTTAATCCTTTATCGGAAATTATTTGTATCTTTCGACAAGTAGAACAATGAATCGAACAGGTAGACGGTTGAAATCTTTGTATATATTGCTTCTTTATAATCTAAAAAACATATATGCAAAGCATCCAAACAGTACAATTCGCCAATTTTTTGTTCTTCAAGTTTAAGTGAACAATGAGCCCCAATGGTTAGTCCTTTATCGGAAATTATTTGTAACTTTCGACAAGTAAAACAATGAATGGAACAGGTAGCCGGTTGAAATCAATGTATATATTGCTTCTATATAGTCTAAGAAACATTTATGCAAAGCATCCAAACAGTACCATTCGCCCCTTTTTTGTTCTTCAAGTTTAAGTGAACAACGAGCCCCATTGTTAATCCTTTAAAGGAAATTATTTGTAAATGTCGACAAGTAGAACAATGATTGGAACACGTAGACGGTTGAAGTCTTTGTATATATTGCTTCCATATAGTCTAAGAAACATGTACGCTAAGCATCCAACCAGTACCATTCGCCAATTTTTTGTTCTTCAAGTTTAAGTGAACAATGAGCCCCAATGGTTAATCCTTTATCGGAAATTATTTGTAAATTTCGACAAGTAGAACAATGAATGGAACAGGTAGACGGTTGAAATCTTTGTATATATTGCATCTATATAGTCTAAGAAACATATATGCAAAGCATCCAAACAGTACAATTCGCCAATTTTTTGTTCTTCAAGTTTAAGTGAACAATGAGCCCCAATGGTTAATCCGTTATCGGAAATTATTTGTAGCTTTCGACAAGTAGAACAATGAATGGAACAGGTAGACGGTTGAAATCTTTGTATATATTGCTTCTATTAATCTAAGAAACATATATGCAAAGCATCCAAACAGAACAATTCGCCAATTATTTCATCTTCAAGTTTAAGTGAACTACGAGCCCCATTGTTAACACTTTAACGGAAATTATTTGTAACTTGCGACAAGTAGAACAATGAGTGGAACAGGTAGACGGTTGAAATCAATGTATATATTGCTTCTATATAGTCTAAGAAACATATATGCAAAGCATCCAAACAGTACCATTCGCCAATTTTTTGTTCTTCAAGTTTAAGTGAACAATGAGCCCCATTGTTAATCCTTTATCGTAAATTATTTGTAACTTTAGACAAGTAGAACAATGAATGGAACAGGTAGACGGTTGAAATCCTTGTATATATTGCTTCCATATAGTCTAAGAAACATGTACGCAAAGCATCCAAACAGTACCATTCGCCAATTTTTTGTTCTTCAAGTTTAAGTGAACAGTGAGCCCCAATGGTTAATCCTTTATCGGAAATTATTGGTAACTTTCGACAAGTCGAACAATGAATGGAACAGGTAGACGGTTGAAATATTTGTATATATTGCTTCTATATAATATAAGAAACATATATTCAAAGCATCCAAATAGTACCATTCGCCAATTTTTTGTTCTTCAAGTTTAAGTGAACTACGCGCCCCATTGTTAATACTTTAATGGAAATTATTTGTAAATTTCGGCAAGTAGAACAATGAATGGAATAGGTAGACGGTTGAAATCATTGTATATATTGCTTCTATATAGTCTAAGAAACATATATGCAAATCATCCAAACAGTACAATTCGCCAATTACTTGTTCTTCAAGTTTAACTGAACTACGAGCCCCATTGTTAATACTTTAACGGAAATTATTTGTAACTTGCGACAAGTAGAATAATGAATGGAACAGGTAGACGGTTGAAATCAATGTATATATTGCTTCTATATAGTCTATGTAACATATATGCAAAGCATCCAAACAGTACCATTCGCCACTTTTTTGTTCTTCAAGTTTAAGTGAACAACGAGCCCCATTGTTAATCCTTTAAAGGAAATTATTTGTAAATTTCGACAAGTAGAACAATGATTGGAACACGTACACGGTTGAAATCTTTGTATATATTGCTTCCATATAGTATAAGAGACATATATGCAAAGCATCCAAACAGTACCATTCGCCAATTTTTTGTTCTTCAAGTTTAAGTGAACTACGAGCCCCATTGTTAATCCTTTAACGGAAATTAATTGTAACTTTCTACAAGTAGAACAATGATTGGAACACGTAGACGGTTGAAATCTTTGTATATATTGCTTCCATATAGTCTAAGAAACATATATGCAAAGCATCCAAACAGTACCATTCGCCAATTTTTGTTCTTCAAGTTTAAGTGAACAATGAGCCCCATTGTTAATCCTTTATCGGAAATTATTTGTATCTTTCGACAAGTAGAACAATGAATCGAACAGGTAGACGGTTGAAATCTTTGTATATATTGCTTCTTTATAATCTAAAAAACATATATGCAAAGCATCCAAACAGTACAATTCGCCAATTTTTTGTTCTTCAAGTTTAAGTGAACAATGAGCCCCAATGGTTAGTCCTTTATCGGTAATTATTTGTAACTTTCGACAAGTAGAACAATGAATGGAACAGGTAGACGGTTGAAATCATTGTATATATTGCTTCCATATAGTTTAAGAAACATGTACGCAAAGCATCCAAACAGTAACAATCGCCAATTTTTTGATCTTCAAGTTTAAGTCAACTACGAGCCCCATTGTTAATCCTTTATCGGAAATTATTTGTAACTTTCGACAAGTAGAACAATGAATGGAACAGGTAGACGGTTGAAATCATTGTATATATTGCTTCCATATAGTTTAAGAAACATGTACGCAAAGCATCCAAACAGTACCATTCGCCAATTTTTTGTCCTTCAAGTTTAAGTGAACAATGAGCCCCAATGGTTAATCCTTTATCGGACATTATTTGTAATTTTCGACAAGTAGAACAATGAATGGAACAGGTAGAAGGTTGAAATCTTTGTATATATTGCTTCTATATAGTCTAAGAAACATATATGCAAAGCATCCAAACAGTACAATTCGCCAATTTTTTGTTCTTCAAGTTTAAGTGAACAATGAGCCCCAATGGTTAATCCGTTATCGGATATTATTTGTAGCTTTCGACAAGTAGAACAATGAATGGAACAGGTAGACGGTTGAAATCTTTGTATATATTGCTTCTATATAATCTAAGAAACATATATGCAAAGCATCCAAACAGTACAATTCGCCAATTATTTCATCTTCAAGTTTAAGTGAACTACGAGCCCCATTGTTAACACTTTAACGGAAATTATTTGTAACTTGCGACAAGTAGAACAATGAGTGGAACAGGTAGACGGTTGAAATCAATGTATATATTGCTTCTATATAGTCTATGTAACAAATATGCAAAGCATCCAAACAGTACCATTCGCCACTTTTTTGTTCTTCAAGTTTAAGTGAACAACGAGCCCCATTGTTAATCCTTTAAAGGAAATTATTTGTAAATTTCGACAAGTAGAACAATGATTGGAACACGTAGACGGTTGAAATCTTTGTATATATTGCTTCCATATAGTCTAAGAAACATGTACGCAAAGCATCCAAACAGTACCATTCGCCAATTTTTTGTTCTTCAAGTTTAAGTGAACAATGAGCCCCAATGGTTAATACTTTATCGGAAATTATTTGTAATTTTCGACAAGTAGAACAATGAATGGAACAGGTAGACGGTTGAAATATTTGTATATATTGCTTCTATATAATCTAAGAAACATATATGCAAAGCATCCAAACAGTACAATTCGCCAATTTTTTGTTCTTCAAGTTTAAGTGAACTACGAGCCCCATTGTTAATCCTTTAAAGGAATTTATTTGTAACTTTCGACAAGTAGAACAATGAATGAAACAGGTAGACGGTTGAAATCTTTGTATATTTTGCTTCTATATAATCTAAGAAACATATATGCAAAGCATCCAAACAGTACCATTCGCCAATTTTTTGTTCTTCAAGTTTAAGTGAACTACGAGCCCCATTGTTAATCCTTTAAAGGAAATTATTTGTAAATTTCGACAAGTAGAACAATGAATGGATCAGGTAGACGGTTGAAATCTTTGTATATGTTGCTTCTATATAGTCTACGAAACCTATATGCAAAGCATCTAAACAGTAACAATCGCCAATTTTTTGTTCTTCAAGTTTAAGTGAACAGCGAGCCCCATTGATAATCATGAAATGAAAATTATTTGTAACTTTCTACAAGTAGAACAATGAATAGTACAGGTATACGGGTGAAATCTTTCTATATATTGCTTCTAAATAGTCTACGAAACCTATATGCAAAGCATCTAAACAGTAACAATCGCCAATTTTTTGTTCTTCAAGTTTAAGTGAACAGCGAGCCCCATTGATAATCATGAAATGAAAATTATTTGTAACTTTCTACAAGTAGAACAATGAATAGTACAGGTAGACGGTTGAAATCTTTGTATATATTGCTTCTATATAAACTAAGAAACATATATGCAAAGCATCCAAACAGTACCATTCGCCAATTTTTTGTTCTTCAAGTTTAAGTGAACAGCGAGCCCCATTGATAATCATGAAATGGAAATTATTTGTAACTTTCTACAAGTAGAACAATGAATGGAACAGGTAGACGGTTGAATTCTTTGTATATATTGCTTCTATATAGTCTAAGAAACCTATATGCAAAGCATCTAAACAGTAACAATCGCCAATGTTTTGATCTTCAAGTTTAAGTGAACAGCGAGCCCCATTGATAATCATGAAATGGAAATTATTTGTAACTTTCTACAAGTAGAACAATGAATAGTACAGGTAGACGGGTGAATTCTTTCTATATATTGCTTCTAAATAGTCTAAGAAACATATATGCAAAGCATCTAAACAGTAACAATCGCCAATTTTTTGATCTTCAAGTTTAAGTGAACAACGAGCCCCATTGTTAATTATTTAAAGGAAATTATTTGTAAATTTCGACAAGTAGAACAATGAATGGAACAGGTAGACTGTTGAAATCATTGCATATATTGCTTCTATATAGTCCAAGAAACATATATGCAAAGCGTCCAAACAGTACAATTCGCCAATTTTTTGCTCTTCAAGTTTAAGTGAACTACGAGCTCCATTGTTAATCCTTTAAAGGAAATTATTTGTAAATTTCGACAAGTAGAACAATGAATGGAACAGGTAGACTGTTGAAATCATTGCATATATTGCTTCTATATAGTCCAAGAAACATATATGCAAAGCGTCCAAACAGTACAATTCGCCAATTTTTTGCTCTTCAAGTTTAAGTGAACTACGAGCTCCATTGTTAATCCTTTAAAGGAAATTATTTGTAAATTTCGGAAAGTAGAACAATGAATGAAATAGGTAGATGGTTGAAATCATAGTATATATTGCTTCTATATAGTCTAAGAAACATATATGCAAAGCATCCAAACAGTACAATTTGCCAATTTTTTGTTCTTCAAGATTAAGTAAACTACGATCCCCATTGTTAATCCCTTAACGGAAATTATTTGTAACTTTCGACAAGTAGAACAATGAATGGAACAGGTAGACGGTTGAAATCATTGTATATATTGCTTCTATATAGTCTAAGAAACATATATGCAAAGCATCCAAACAGTACAATTCGACAATTTTTTGCTCTTCAAGTTTAAGTGAACTACGAGCCCCATTGTTAATCCTTTAAATGAAATTATTTGTAAATTTCGGCAAGTTGAACAATGAATGGAATAGGTAGACGGTTGAAATCATTGTATATATTGCTTCTATATAGTGTAAGAAACATATATGCAAAGCATCCAAACAGTACAATTCGACAATTTTTTGTTCTTCAAGTTTAGTGAACAATGAGCCCCAATGGTTAATCCTTTATCGGAAATTACTTGTAATTTTCGACAAGTAGAACAATGAATGGAACAGGTAGACGGTTGAAATCTTTGTATATATTGCTTCTATATAATCTAAGGAACATATATGCAAAGCATCCAAACAGTACAATTCGCCAATTATTTCATCTTCATGTTTAAGTGAACTACGAGCCCCATTGTTAATACTTTAACGGAAATTATTTGTAACTTGCGACAAGTAGAACAATGAGTGGAACAGGTAGACGGTTGAAATCAATGTATATATTGCTTCTGTATAGTCTAAGAAACATATATGCAAAGCATCCAAACAGTACCATTCGCCAAGTTTTGTTCTTCAAGTTTAAGTGAACAATGAGCCCCATAGTTAATCCTTTATCGGAAATTATTTGTAACTTACGACAAGTAGAACATTGAATGGAACAGGTAGACGGTTGAAATCTTTGTATATATTGCTTCTATATAGTATAAGAAACATATATGCAAAGCATCCAAACAGTAACATTCGCCAATTTTTTGTTCTTCAAGTTTAAGTGAACTACGAGCCCCATTGTTAATCCTTTAAAGGAATTTATTTGTAACTTTCGACAAGTAGAACAATGAATGAAACAGGTAGACGGTTGAAATCTTTGTATATTTTGCTTCTATATAATCTAAGAAACATATATGCAAAGCATCCAAACAGTACCATTCGCCAATTTTTTGTTCTTCAAGTTTAAGTGAACTACGAGCCCCATTGTTAATCCTTTAAAGGAAATTATTTGTAAATTTCGACAAGTAGAACAATGAATGGATCAGGTAGACGGTTGAAATCATTGTATATGTTGCTTCTATATAGTCTACGAAACCTATATGCAAAGCATCTAAACAGTAACAATCGCCAATTTTTTGTTCTTCAAGTTTAAGTGAACAGCGAGCCCCATTGATAATCATGAAATGAAAATTATTTGTAACTTTCTACAAGTAGAACAATGAATAGTACAGGTATACGGGTGAAATCTTTCTATATATTGCTTCTAAATAGTCTACGAAACCTATATGCAAAGCATCTAAACAGTAACAATCGCCAATTTTTTGTTCTTCAAGTTTAAGTGAACAGCGAGCCCCATTGATAATCATGAAATGAAAATTATTTGTAACTTTCTACAAGTAGAACAATGAATAGTACAGGTAGACGGTTGAAATCTTTGTATATATTGCTTCTATATAATCTAAGAAACATATATGCAAAGCATCCAAACAGTACCATTCGCCAATTTTTTGTTCTTCAAGTTTAAGTGAACAGCGAGCCCCATTGATAATCATGAAATGGAAATTATTTGTAACTTTCTACAAGTAGAACAATGAATGGAACAGGTAGACGGTTGAATTCTTTGTATATATTGCTTCTATATAGTCTAAGAAACCTATATGCAAAGCATCTAAACAGTAACAATCGCCAATTTTTTGATCTTCAAGTTTAAGTGAACAGCGAGCCCCATTGATAATCATGAAATGGAAATTATTTGTAACTTTCTACAAGTAGAACAATGAATAGTACAGGTAGACGGGTGAATTCTTTCTATATATTGCTTCTAAATAGTCTAAGAAACATATATGCAAAGCATCCAAACAGTACAATTCGCCAATTTTTTGTTCATCAAGTTTAAGTGAACTACGAGCCCCATTGTTAATCCTTTAAAGGAGATTATTTGTAAATTTCGACAAGTAGAACAATGATTGGAACACGTAGACGGTTGATATCTTTGTATATATTGCTTCCATATAGTCTAAGAAACATGTACGCAAAGCATCCAAACAGTACCATTCGCCAATTTTTTGTTCTTAAAGTTTAAGTGAACAATGAGCCCCAATGGTTAATCGTTTATCGGAAATTATTTGTAATTTTCGACAAGTAGAACAATGAATGGAACAGGTAGACGGTTGAAATCTTTGTATATATTGCTTCTATATAATCTAAGAAACATATATGTAAAGCATCTAAACAGTAACAATCGCCAATTTTTTGATCTTCAAGTTTAAGTGAACAACGAGCCCCATTGTTAATCCTTTAAAGGAAATTATTTGTACATTTCGACAAGTAGAACAATGAATGGAACAGGTAGACGGTTGAAATATTTGTATATATTGCTTCTATATAGTCTAAGAAACATATATGCAAAGCGTCCAAACAGTACCATTCGCCAATTTTTTGTTCTTCAAGTTTAAGTGAACAGCGAGCCCCATTGATAATCATGAAATGGAAATTATTTGTAACTTTCTACAAGTAGAACAATGAATGGAACAGGTAGACGGTTGAATTCTTTGTATATATTGCTTCTATATAGTCTAAGAAACCTATATGCAAAGCATCTAAACAGTAACAATCGCCAATTTTTTGATCTTCAAGTTTAAGTGAACAGCGAGCCCCATTGATAATCATGAAATGGAAATTATTTGTAACTTTCTACAAGTAGAACAATGAATAGTACAGGTAGACGGGTGAATTCTTTCTATATATTGCTTCTAAATAGTCTAAGAAACATATATGCAAAGCATCCAAACAGTACAATTCGCCAATTTTTTGTTCATCAAGTTTAAGTGAACTACGAGCCCCATTGTTAATCCTTTAAAGGAGATTATTTGTAAATTTCGACAAGTAGAACAATGATTGGAACACGTAGACGGTTGATATCTTTGTATATATTGCTTCCATATAGTCTAAGAAACATGTACGCAAAGCATCCAAACAGTACCATTCGCCAATTTTTTGTTCTTAAAGTTTAAGTGAACAATGAGCCCCAATGGTTAATCGTTTATCGGAAATTATTTGTAATTTTCGACAAGTAGAACAATGAATGGAACAGGTAGACGGTTGAAATCTTTGTATATATTGCTTCTATATAATCTAAGAAACATATATGTAAAGCATCTAAACAGTAACAATCGCCAATTTTTTGATCTTCAAGTTTAAGTGAACAACGAGCCCCATTGTTAATCCTTTAAAGGAAATTATTTGTACATTTCGACAAGTAGAACAATGAATGGAACAGGTAGACGGTTGAAATATTTGTATATATTGCTTCTATATAGTCTAAGAAACATATATGCAAAGCGTCCAAACAGTACAATTCGCCATTTATTTGATCTTCAAGTTTAAGTGAACTACGAGCCCCATGGTTAATACTTTAACGGAAATTATTTGTAACTTGCGACAAGTAGAACAATGAATGGAACAGGTAGCCGGTTGAAATCAATGTATATATTGCTTCTATATAGTCTATGAAACATATATGCAAAGCATCCAAACAGTACCATTCGCCAATTTTTTGTTCTTCAAGTTTAAGTGAACGACGAGCCCCATTGTTAATCCTTTAAAGGAAATTATTTGTAAATTTCGACAAGTAGAACAATGATTGGAACACGTAGACGGTTGAAATCTTTGTATATATTGCTTCCATATAGTCTAAGAAACATGTACGCAAAGCATCCAAACAGTACCATTCGCCAATTTTTTGTTCTTCAAGTTTAAGTGAACAATGAGCCACAATGGTTAATCCTTTATCGGAAATTATCTGTAATTTTCGACAAGTAGAACAATGAATGGAACTGGTAGACGGTTGAAATCTTTGTATATATTGCTTCTATATAATCTAAGAAACATATATGCAAAGCATCTAAACAGTAACAATCGCCAATTTTTTGATCTTCAAGTTTAAGTGAACAGCGAGCCCCATTGATAATCATGGAATAGAAATTATTTGTATCTTTCTACAAGTAGAACAATGAATAGTACAGGTAGACGGGTGAAATCTTTCTATATATTGCTTCTAAATAGTCTAAGAACACATCTATGCAAAGCATCCAAACAGTACAATTCGCCAATTTTTTGTTCTTGAAGTTTAAGTGAACAACGAGCCCCATTGTTAATCCTTTAAAGGAAATTATTTGTAACTTTCGACAAGTAGAACAATGAATGGAACTGGTAGACGGTTGAAATCTTTTTATATGTTGCTTCTATATAGTCTAAGAAACATATGTGCAAAGCATCCAAACAGTACCATTCGCCAATTTTTTGTTCTTCAAGTTTAAGTGAACAATGAACCCCAATGGTTAATCCTTTATCGGAAATTATTTGTAATTTTCGACAAGTAGAACAATGAATGGAACAGGTAGACGGTTGAAATCTTTGTATATATTGCTTCTATATAGTCTAAGAAACATATATGAAAAGCATCCAAACAGTACCATTCGCCAATTTTTTGTTCTTCAAGTTTAAGTGAACAATGAGCCCCATTGTTAATCCTTTAAAGGAAATTATTTGTAACTTTCGACAAGTAGAACTATGAATGGAACTGGTAGACGGTTGAAATCTTTTTATATGTTGCTTCTATATATTCTAAGAAACATATATGC
The DNA here is from genome assembly GCA_963989415.1 of Cerceris ruficornis. Lineage (NCBI taxonomy): Eukaryota > Metazoa > Arthropoda > Insecta > Hymenoptera > Crabronidae > Cerceris > Cerceris ruficornis. The sequence continues at coordinate 112,299 of CAXDIW010000316.1, read as the reverse complement.
AAAGCATCCAAACAGTACAATTCGCCAATTTATTGTTCTTCAAGTTTAAGTGAACAACGAGCCCCATTGTTAATCCTTTAAAGGAAATTATTTGTAAATTTCGACAAGTAGAACAATGAATGGAACAGGTAGACGGTTGAAATCTTTGTATATATTGCTTCTATATAATCTAAGAAACATATATGCAAAGCATCCAAACAGTACCAATCGCCAATTTTTTGTTCTTCAAGTTTAAGTGAACAATGAGCCCCACTGTTAATCCTTTATCGGAAATTATTTGTAACTTTCGACAAGTAGAACAATGAATGGAACAGGTAGACGGTTGAAATCCTTGTATATATTGCTTCCATATAGTCTAAGAAACATGTACGCAAAGCATCCAAACAGTACCATTCGGCAATTTTTTGTCCTTCAAGTTTGAGTGAACAATGAGCCCCATTGTTAATCCTTTATCGGAAATTATTTGTAACTTTCGACAAGTAGAACAATGAATCGAACAGGTAGACGGTTGAAATCTTTGTATATATTGCTTCTATATAGTCCAAGAAACATATATGCAAAGCGTCCAAACAGTACAATTCGCCAATTTTTTGCTCTTCAAGTTTAAGTGAACTACGAGCTCCATTGTTAATCCTTTAAAGGAAATTATTTGTAAATTTCGACAAGTAGAACAATGAATGGAACAGGTAGACTGTTGAAATCATTGCATATATTGCTTCTATATAGTCCAAGAAACATATATGCAAAGCGTCCAAACAGTACAATTCGCCAATTTTTTGCTCTTCAAGTTTAAGTGAACTACGAGCTCCATTGTTAATCCTTTAAAGGAAATTATTTGTAAATTTCGGAAAGTAGAACAATGAATGAAATAGGTAGATGGTTGAAATCATAGTATATATTGCTTCTATATAGTCTAAGAAACATATATGCAAAGCATCCAAACAGTACAATTTGCCAATTTTTTGTTCTTCAAGATTAAGTAAACTACGATCCCCATTGTTAATCCCTTAACGGAAATTATTTGTAACTTTCGACAAGTAGAACAATGAATGGAACAGGTAGACGGTTGAAATCATTGTATATATTGCTTCTATATAGTCTAAGAAACATATATGCAAAGCATCCAAACAGTACAATTCGACAATTTTTTGCTCTTCAAGTTTAAGTGAACTACGAGCCCCATTGTTAATCCTTTAAATGAAATTATTTGTAAATTTCGGCAAGTTGAACAATGAATGGAATAGGTAGACGGTTGAAATCATTGTATATATTGCTTCTATATAGTGTAAGAAACATATATGCAAAGCATCCAAACAGTACAATTCGACAATTTTTTGTTCTTCAAGTTTAGTGAACAATGAGCCCCAATGGTTAATCCTTTATCGGAAATTACTTGTAATTTTCGACAAGTAGAACAATGAATGGAACAGGTAGACGGTTGAAATCTTTGTATATATTGCTTCTATATAATCTAAGGAACATATATGCAAAGCATCCAAACAGTAACATTCGCCAATTTTTTGTTCTTCAAGTTTAAGTGAACTACGAGCCCCATTGTTAATCCTTTAAAGGAATTTATTTGTAACTTTCGACAAGTAGAACTATGAATGGAACTGGTAGACGGTTGAAATCTTTTTATATGTTGCTTCTATATATTCTAAGAAACATATATGCAAAGCATCCAAACAGTACAATTCGCCAATTTATTGTTCTTCAAGTTTAAGTGAACAACGAGCCCCATTGTTAATCCTTTAAAGGAAATTATTTGTAAATTTCGACAAGTAGAACAATGAATGGAACAGGTAGACGGTTGAAATCTTTGTATATATTGCTTCTATATAATCTAAGAAACATATATGCAAAGCATCCAAACAGTACCAATCGCCAATTTTTTGTTCTTCAAGTTTAAGTGAACAATGAGCCCCACTGTTAATCCTTTATCGGAAATTATTTGTAACTTTCGACAAGTAGAACAATGAATGGAACAGGTAGACGGTTGAAATCCTTGTATATATTGCTTCCATATAGTCTAAGAAACATGTACGCAAAGCATCCAAACAGTACCATTCGGCAATTTTTTGTCCTTCAAGTTTGAGTGAACAATGAGCCCCATTGTTAATCCTTTATCGGAAATTATTTGTAACTTTCGACAAGTAGAACAATGAATCGAACAGGTAGACGGTTGAAATCTTTGTATATATTGCTTCTATATAGTCCAAGAAACATATATGCAAAGCGTCCAAACAGTACAATTCGCCAATTTTTTGCTCTTCAAGTTTAAGTGAACTACGAGCTCCATTGTTAATCCTTTAAAGGAAATTATTTGTAAATTTCGACAAGTAGAACAATGAATGGAACAGGTAGACTGTTGAAATCATTGCATATATTGCTTCTATATAGTCCAAGAAACATATATGCAAAGCGTCCAAACAGTACAATTCGCCAATTTTTTGCTCTTCAAGTTTAAGTGAACTACGAGCTCCATTGTTAATCCTTTAAAGGAAATTATTTGTAAATTTCGGAAAGTAGAACAATGAATGAAATAGGTAGATGGTTGAAATCATAGTATATATTGCTTCTATATAGTCTAAGAAACATATATGCAAAGCATCCAAACAGTACAATTTGCCAATTTTTTGTTCTTCAAGATTAAGTAAACTACGATCCCCATTGTTAATCCCTTAACGGAAATTATTTGTAACTTTCGACAAGTAGAACAATGAATGGAACAGGTAGACGGTTGAAATCATTGTATATATTGCTTCTATATAGTCTAAGAAACATATATGCAAAGCATCCAAACAGTACAATTCGACAATTTTTTGCTCTTCAAGTTTAAGTGAACTACGAGCCCCATTGTTAATCCTTTAAATGAAATTATTTGTAAATTTCGGCAAGTTGAACAATGAATGGAATAGGTAGACGGTTGAAATCATTGTATATATTGCTTCTATATAGTGTAAGAAACATATATGCAAAGCATCCAAACAGTACAATTCGACAATTTTTTGTTCTTCAAGTTTAGTGAACAATGAGCCCCAATGGTTAATCCTTTATCGGAAATTACTTGTAATTTTCGACAAGTAGAACAATGAATGGAACAGGTAGACGGTTGAAATCTTTGTATATATTGCTTCTATATAATCTAAGGAACATATATGCAAAGCATCCAAACAGTAACATTCGCCAATTTTTTGTTCTTCAAGTTTAAGTGAACTACGAGCCCCATTGTTAATCCTTTAAAGGAATTTATTTGTAACTTTCGACAAGTAGAACAATGAATGAAACAGGTAGACGGTTGAAATCTTTGTATATTTTGCTTCTATATAATCTAAGAAACATATATGCAAAGCATCCAAACAGTACCATTCGCCAATTTTTTGTTCTTCAAGTTTAAGTGAACTACGAGCCCCATTGTTAATCCTTTAAAGGAAATTATTTGTAAATTTCGACAAGTAGAACAATGAATGGATCAGGTAGACGGTTGAAATCTTTGTATATGTTGCTTCTATATAGTCTACGAAACCTATATGCAAAGCATCTAAACAGTAACAATCGCCAATTTTTTGTTCTTCAAGTTTAAGTGAACAGCGAGCCCCATTGATAATCATGAAATGAAAATTATTTGTAACTTTCTACAAGTAGAACAATGAATAGTACAGGTATACGGGTGAAATCTTTCTATATATTGCTTCTAAATAGTCTACGAAACCTATATGCAAAGCATCTAAACAGTAACAATCGCCAATTTTTTGTTCTTCAAGTTTAAGTGAACAGCGAGCCCCATTGATAATCATGAAATGAAAATTATTTGTAACTTTCTACAAGTAGAACAATGAATAGTACAGGTAGACGGTTGAAATCTTTGTATATATTGCTTCTATATAAACTAAGAAACATATATGCAAAGCATCCAAACAGTACCATTCGCCAATTTTTTGTTCTTCAAGTTTAAGTGAACAGCGAGCCCCATTGATAATCATGAAATGGAAATTATTTGTAACTTTCTACAAGTAGAACAATGAATGGAACAGGTAGACGGTTGAATTCTTTGTATATATTGCTTCTATATAGTCTAAGAAACCTATATGCAAAGCATCTAAACAGTAACAATCGCCAATTTTTTGATCTTCAAGTTTAAGTGAACAGCGAGCCCCATTGATAATCATGAAATGGAAATTATTTGTAACTTTCTACAAGTAGAACAATGAATAGTACAGGTAGACGGGTGAATTCTTTCTATATATTGCTTCTAAATAGTCTAAGAAACATATATGCAAAGCATCTAAACAGTAACAATCGCCAATTTTTTGATCTTCAAGTTTAAGTGAACAACGAGCCCCATTGTTAATTATTTAAAGGAAATTATTTGTAAATTTCGACAAGTAGAACAATGAATGGAACAGGTAGACTGTTGAAATCATTGCATATATTGCTTCTATATAGTCCAAGAAACATATATGCAAAGCGTCCAAACAGTACAATTCGCCAATTTTTTGCTCTTCAAGTTTAAGTGAACTACGAGCTCCATTGTTAATCCTTTAAAGGAAATTATTTGTAAATTTCGACAAGTAGAACAATGAATGGAACAGGTAGACTGTTGAAATCATTGCATATATTGCTTCTATATAGTCCAAGAAACATATATGCAAAGCGTCCAAACAGTACAATTCGCCAATTTTTTGCTCTTCAAGTTTAAGTGAACTACGAGCTCCATTGTTAATCCTTTAAAGGAAATTATTTGTAAATTTCGGAAAGTAGAACAATGAATGAAATAGGTAGATGGTTGAAATCATAGTATATATTGCTTCTATATAGTCTAAGAAACATATATGCAAAGCATCCAAACAGTACAATTTGCCAATTTTTTGTTCTTCAAGATTAAGTAAACTACGATCCCCATTGTTAATCCCTTAACGGAAATTATTTGTAACTTTCGACAAGTAGAACAATGAATGGAACAGGTAGACGGTTGAAATCATTGTATATATTGCTTCTATATAGTCTAAGAAACATATATGCAAAGCATCCAAACAGTACAATTCGACAATTTTTTGCTCTTCAAGTTTAAGTGAACTACGAGCCCCATTGTTAATCCTTTAACGGAAATTATTTGTAACTTGCGACAAGTAGAACAATGAGTGGAACAGGTAGACGGTTGAAATCAATGTATATATTGCTTCTATATAGTCTAAGAAACATATATGCAAAGCATCCAAACAGTACCATTCGCCAAGTTTTGTTCTTCAAGTTTAAGTGAACAATGAGCCCCATAGTTAATCCTTTATCGGAAATTATTTGTAACTTACGACAAGTAGAACATTGAATGGAACAGGTAGACGGTTGAAATCTTTGTATATATTGCTTCTATATAGTATAAGAAACATATATGCAAAGCATCCAAACAGTAACATTCGCCAATTTTTTGTTCTTCAAGTTTAAGTGAACTACGAGCCCCATTGTTAATCCTTTAAAGGAATTTATTTGTAACTTTCGACAAGTAGAACAATGAATGAAACAGGTAGACGGTTGAAATCTTTGTATATTTTGCTTCTATATAATCTAAGAAACATATATGCAAAGCATCCAAACAGTACCATTCGCCAATTTTTTGTTCTTCAAGTTTAAGTGAACTACGAGCCCCATTGTTAATCCTTTAAAGGAAATTATTTGTACATTTCGACAAGTAGAACAATGAATGGAACAGGTAGACGGTTGAAATATTTGTATATATTGCTTCTATATAGTCTAAGAAACATATATGCAAAGCGTCCAAACAGTACCATTCGCCAATTTTTTGTTCTTCAAGTTTAAGTGAACAGCGAGCCCCATTGATAATCATGAAATGGAAATTATTTGTAACTTTCTACAAGTAGAACAATGAATGGAACAGGTAGACGGTTGAATTCTTTGTATATATTGCTTCTATATAGTCTAAGAAACCTATATGCAAAGCATCTAAACAGTAACAATCGCCAATTTTTTGATCTTCAAGTTTAAGTGAACAGCGAGCCCCATTGATAATCATGAAATGGAAATTATTTGTAACTTTCTACAAGTAGAACAATGAATAGTACAGGTAGACGGGTGAATTCTTTCTATATATTGCTTCTAAATAGTCTAAGAAACATATATGCAAAGCATCCAAACAGTACAATTCGCCAATTTTTTGTTCATCAAGTTTAAGTGAACTACGAGCCCCATTGTTAATCCTTTAAAGGAGATTATTTGTAAATTTCGACAAGTAGAACAATGATTGGAACACGTAGACGGTTGATATCTTTGTATATATTGCTTCCATATAGTCTAAGAAACATGTACGCAAAGCATCCAAACAGTACCATTCGCCAATTTTTTGTTCTTAAAGTTTAAGTGAACAATGAGCCCCAATGGTTAATCGTTTATCGGAAATTATTTGTAATTTTCGACAAGTAGAACAATGAATGGAACAGGTAGACGGTTGAAATCTTTGTATATATTGCTTCTATATAATCTAAGAAACATATATGTAAAGCATCTAAACAGTAACAATCGCCAATTTTTTGATCTTCAAGTTTAAGTGAACAACGAGCCCCATTGTTAATCCTTTAAAGGAAATTATTTGTACATTTCGACAAGTAGAACAATGAATGGAACAGGTAGACGGTTGAAATATTTGTATATATTGCTTCTATATAGTCTAAGAAACATATATGCAAAGCGTCCAAACAGTACAATTCGCCATTTATTTGATCTTCAAGTTTAAGTGAACTACGAGCCCCATGGTTAATAATTTAACGGAAATTATTTGTAACTTGCGACAAGTAGAACAATGAATGGAACAGGTAGCCGGTTGAAATCAATGTATATATTGCTTCTATATAGTCTAAGAAACATATATGCAAAGCATCCAAACAGTACCATTCGCCAATTTTTTGTTCTTCAAGTTTATGTGAACAACGAGCCCCATTGTTAATCCTTTAAAGCAAATTATTTGTAAATTTCGACAAGTAGAACAATGATTGGAACAGGTAGACGGTTGAAATCTTTGTATATATTGCTTCCATATAGTCTAAGAAACATGTACGCAAAGCATCCAAACAGTACCATTCGCCAATTTTTTGTTCTTCAAGTTTAAGTGAACAACGAGCCCCATCGTTAATCCTTTAAAGGAAATTATTTGTAAATTTCGAAAAGTAGAACAATGATTGGAACACGTAGACGGTTGAAATCAATGTATATATTGCTTCTATATAGTCTAAGAAACATATATGCAAAGCATCCAAAGAGTACCATTCGCCAATTTTTTGTTCTTCAAGTTTAAGTGAACAACGAGCCCCATCGTTAATCCTTTAAAGGAAATTATTTGTAAATTTCGATAAGTAGAACAATGAATGGAACAGGTAGACGGTTGAAATCTTTGTATATATTGCTTCTATATAGCCTACGAAACATATATGCAAAGCATCCAAACAGTACAATTCGCCAATTTTTTGTTCTTCAAGTTTAAGTGAACTACGAGCCCCATTGTTAATCCTTTAACGGAAATTAATTGTAACTTTCTACAAGTAGAACAATGATTGGAACACGCAGACGGTTGAAATCTTTGTATATATTGCTTCCATATAGTCTAAGAAACATATATGCAAAGCATCCAAACAGTACCATTCGCCAATTTTTTGTTCTTCAAGTTTAAGTGAACAATGAGCCCCATTGTTAATCCTTTATCGGAAATTATTTGTAACTTTCGACAAGTAGAACATTGAATGGAACAGGTAGACGGTTGAAATTTTTGTATCTATTGCTTCTATATAGGATAAGAAACATATATGCAAAGCATACAAACAGTACCATTCGCCACTTTTTTGTTCTTCAAGTTTAAGTAAACTACGATCCCCATTGTTAATCCCTTAACGGAAATTGTTTGTAATTTTCGACAAGTATAACAGTGAATGGAACAGGTAGACGGTTGAAATCTTTGTATATATTGCTTCTATATAATCTAAGAAACATATATGCAAAGCATCCAAACAGTACCATTCGCCAATTTTTTGGTCTTCAAGTTTAAGTGAACTACGAGCCCCATTGTTAATACTTTAACGGAAACTATTTGTAACTTTCTACAAGTAGAACAATAATTGGAACACGTAGACGGTTGAAATCTTTGTATATATTGCTTTTATATTGACTAAGAAACATATATGCAAAGCATCCAAACAGTACCATTCGCCAATTTTTTGTTCTTCAAGGTTAAGTGAACAATGAGCCACACTGTTAATCCTTTATCGGAAACTATTTGTAACTTTCGACAAGTAGAACAATGAATGGAACAGGTAGACGGTTGAAATCTTTTTATATATTGCTTCTATATAGTCTAAGAAACATATATGCAAAGCATCCAAACAGTACAATTCGCCAATTTTTTGTTCTTCAAGTTTAAGTGAACAATGAGCCCCAATGGTTAATCCTTTATCGGAAATTATTTGTAACTTTCGACAAGTAGAACAATGAATGGAACAGGTAGACGGTTGAAATATTTGTATATATTGCTTTCGTATAGTCTAAGAAACATATATGCAAAGCATCCAAACAGTACCATTCGCCAATTTTTTGTTCTTCAAGGTGAAGTGAACAATGAGCCCGATTGTTAATCCTTTATCGGAAATTATTTGTAACTTTCGACAAGTAGAACAATGAATGGAACAGGTAGACGGTTGAAATCTTTGAATATATTGCTTCTTTATAGTCTAAGATACTTATATGCAAAGCATCCAAACAGTACAATTCGCCAATTTTTTGTTCTTCAAGTTTAAGTGAACAATGAGCCCCAATGGTTAATCCTTTATCGGAAATTATTTGTAACTTCCGACAAGTAGAACAATGAATGGAACAGGGAGACGGTTGAAATATTTGTATATATTGCTTCCGTATAGTCTAAGAAACATATATGCAAAGCATCCAAACAGTACCATTCGCCAATTTTTTGTTCTTCAAGGTTAAGTGAACAATGAGCCCGATTGTTAATCCTTTATCGGAAATTATTTCTAACTTTCGACAAGTAGAACAATGAATGGAACACGTAGACGGTTGAAATCTTTGTATATATTGCTTCTATATAGACTAAGAAACATATATGCAAAGCATCCAAATAGTACAATTCGCCAATTTATTGTTCTTCAAGTTTAAGTGAACAACGAGCCCCATTGTTAATCCTTTAAAGGAAATTATTTGTAAATTACGACAAGTAGAACAATGATTGGAACACGTAGACGGTTGAAATCTTTGTATATATTGCTTCCATATAGTCTAAGAAACATGTACGCAAAGCATCCAAACAGTACAATTCGCCAATTTATTGTTCTTCAAGTTTAAGTGAACAAAGAGGCCCATTGATAATCATGAAACGGAAATTATTTGTAACTTTCGACAAGAAGAACAATAAATAGAACAGGTAGACGGTTGCAATCTTTGTATATGTTGCTTCTATATAGTCTAAGGAACCTATATGCAAAGCATCTAAACAGTAACATTCGCCAATTTTTTGATCTTCAAGTTTAAGTGAACAACGAGCCCCATCGTTAATCCTTTAAAGGAAATTATTTGTAAATTTCGAAAAGTAGAACAATGATTGGAACACGTAGACGGTTGAAATCAATGTATATATTGCTTCTATATAGTCTAAGAAACATATATGCAAAGCATCCAAAGAGTACCATTCGCCAATTTTTTGTTCTTCAAGTTTAAGTGAACAACGAGCCCCATCGTTAATCCTTTAAAGGAAATTATTTGTAAATTTCGATAAGTAGAACAATGAATGGAACAGGTAGACGGTTGAAATCTTTGTATATATTGCTTCTATATAGCCTACGAAACATATATGCAAAGCATCCAAACAGTACAATTCGCCAATTTTTTGTTCTTCAAGTTTAAGTGAACTACGAGCCCCATTGTTAATCCTTTAACGGAAATTAATTGTAACTTTCTACAAGTAGAACAATGATTGGAACACGCAGACGGTTGAAATCTTTGTATATATTGCTTCCATATAGTCTAAGAAACATATATGCAAAGCATCCAAACAGTACCATTCGCCAATTTTTTGTTCTTCAAGTTTAAGTGAACAATGAGCCCCATTGTTAATCCTTTATCGGAAATTATTTGTAACTTTCGACAAGTAGAACATTGAATGGAACAGGTAGACGGTTGAAATTTTTGTATCTATTGCTTCTATATAGGATAAGAAACATATATGCAAAGCATACAAACAGTACCATTCGCCACTTTTTTGTTCTTCAAGTTTAAGTAAACTACGATCCCCATTGTTAATCCCTTAACGGAAATTGTTTGTAATTTTCGACAAGTATAACAGTGAATGGAACAGGTAGACGGTTGAAATCTTTGTATATATTGCTTCTATATAATCTAAGAAACATATATGCAAAGCATCCAAACAGTACCATTCGCCAATTTTTTGGTCTTCAAGTTTAAGTGAACTACGAGCCCCATTGTTAATACTTTAACGGAAACTATTTGTAACTTTCTACAAGTAGAACAATAATTGGAACACGTAGACGGTTGAAATCTTTGTATATATTGCTTTTATATTGACTAAGAAACATATATGCAAAGCATCCAAACAGTACCATTCGCCAATTTTTTGTTCTTCAAGGTTAAGTGAACAATGAGCCACACTGTTAATCCTTTATCGGAAACTATTTGTAACTTTCGACAAGTAGAACAATGAATGGAACAGGTAGACGGTTGAAATCTTTTTATATATTGCTTCTATATAGTCTAAGAAACATATATGCAAAGCATCCAAACAGTACAATTCGCCAATTTTTTGTTCTTCAAGTTTAAGTGAACAATGAGCCCCAATGGTTAATCCTTTATCGGAAATTATTTGTAACTTTCGACAAGTAGAACAATGAATGGAACAGGTAGACGGTTGAAATATTTGTATATATTGCTTTCGTATAGTCTAAGAAACATATATGCAAAGCATCCAAACAGTACCATTCGCCAATTTTTTGTTCTTCAAGGTGAAGTGAACAATGAGCCCGATTGTTAATCCTTTATCGGAAATTATTTGTAACTTTCGACAAGTAGAACAATGAATGGAACAGGTAGACGGTTGAAATCTTTGAATATATTGCTTCTTTATAGTCTAAGATACTTATATGCAAAGCATCCAAACAGTACAATTCGCCAATTTTTTGTTCTTCAAGTTTAAGTGAACAATGAGCCCCAATGGTTAATCCTTTATCGGAAATTATTTGTAACTTCCGACAAGTAGAACAATGAATGGAACAGGGAGACGGTTGAAATATTTGTATATATTGCTTCCGTATAGTCTAAGAAACATATATGCAAAGCATCCAAACAGTACCATTCGCCAATTTTTTGTTCTTCAAGGTTAAGTGAACAATGAGCCCGATTGTTAATCCTTTATCGGAAATTATTTCTAACTTTCGACAAGTAGAACAATGAATGGAACACGTAGACGGTTGAAATCTTTGTATATATTGCTTCTATATAGACTAAGAAACATATATGCAAAGCATCCAAATAGTACAATTCGCCAATTTATTGTTCTTCAAGTTTAAGTGAACAACGAGCCCCATTGTTAATCCTTTAAAGGAAATTATTTGTAAATTACGACAAGTAGAACAATGATTGGAACACGTAGACGGTTGAAATCTTTGTATATATTGCTTCCATATAGTCTAAGAAACATGTACGCAAAGCATCCAAACAGTACAATTCGCCAATTTATTGTTCTTCAAGTTTAAGTGAACAAAGAGGCCCATTGATAATCATGAAACGGAAATTATTTGTAACTTTCGACAAGAAGAACAATAAATAGAACAGGTAGACGGTTGCAATCTTTGTATATGTTGCTTCTATATAGTCTAAGGAACCTATATGCAAAGCATCTAAACAGTAACATTCGCCAATTTTTTGATCTTCAAGTTTAAGTGAACAATGAGCCCCATTGTTAATCCTTTAACGGAAATTATTTCTAACTTTCGACAAGTAGAACAATGAATGGAACACGTAGACGGTTGAAATCTTTGTATATATTGCTTCTATATAGACTAAGAAACATATATGCAAAGCATCCAAACAGTACAATTCGCCAATTTATTGTTCTTCAAGTTTAAGGGAACAACGAGCCCCATTGTTAATCCTTTAAAGGAAATTATTTGTAAATTTCGACAAGTAGAACAATGATTGGAACACGTAGACGGTTGAAATATTATTACATATTGCTTCCATATAGTCTAAGAAACATATATGCAAAGCATCCATACAGTACCATTCGCCAATTTTTTGTTCTTCAAGTTTAAGTGAACAATGAGCCCCATTGTTACTCCTTTATCGGAAATTATTTGTAACTTTCTACAAGTAGAACAATGATTGGAACACGTAGACGGTTGAAATCAATGTATATATTGCTTCTATATAGTCTAAGAAACATATATGCAAAGCATCTAAACAGTAACATTCGCCAATTTTTTGATCTTCAAGTTTAAGCGAACAGCGAGCCCCATTGATAACCCTTTAAAGGAAATTATTTGTAAATTTCGACAAGTAGAACAATGAATGGAACAGGTAGACGGTTGAAATCTTTGTATATATTGCTTCTATATAGTCTAAGAAACATATATGCAAAGCATCCAAACAGTACAATTCGCCAATTTTTGGTTTTTTAAGTTTAATTGAACTACGAGCCCCATTGTTAATCCTTTAAAGGAAATTATTTGTAAATTTCGACAAGTAGAACAATGAATGGAACAGGTAGACGGTTGAAATCAATGTATATATTGCTTCTATATAGTCTAAGAAACATATATGCAAAGCATCCAAAGAGTACCATTCGCCAATTTTTTGTTCTTCAAGTTTAAGAGAACAATGAGCCCCATTGTTACTCCTTTATCGGAAATTATTTCTAACTTTCGACAAGTAGAACAATGAATGGAACAGGTAGACGGTTGAAATCTTTTTATATATTGCTTCTATATAGTCTAAGAAACATATATGCAAAGCATCCAAACAGTACAAATCGCCAATTTTTTGTTCTTCAAGTTTAAGTGAACAATGAGCCCCAATGGTTAATCCTTTATCGGAAATTATTTGTAACTTTCGACAAGTAGAACAATGAATGGAACAGGTAGACGGTTGAAATCAATGTATATATTGCTTCTATATAGTCTAAGAAACATATATGCAAAGCATCCAAAGAGTACCATTCGCCAATTTTTTGTTCTTCAAGTTTAAGTGAACAACGAGCCCCATCGTTAATCCTTTAAAGGAAATTATTTGTAAATTTCGAAAAGTAGAACAATGATTGGAACACGTAGACGGTTGAAATCAATGTATATATTGCTTCTATATAGTCTAAGAAACATATATGCAAAGCATCCAAAGAGTACCATTCGCCAATTTTTTGTTCTTCAAGTTTAAGTGAACAACGAGCCCCATCGTTAATCCTTTAAAGGAAATTATTTGTAAATTTCGAAAAGTAGAACAATGATTGGAACACGTAGACGGTTGAAATCAATGTATATATTGCTTCTATATAGTCTAAGAAACATATATGCAAAGCATCCAAAGAGTACCATTCGCCAATTTTTTGTTCTTCAAGTTTAAGTGAACAATGAGCCCCAATGGTTAATCCTTTATCGGAAATTATTTGTAACTTCCGACAAGTAGAACAATGAATGGAACAGGGAGACGGTTGAAATATTTGTATATATTGCTTCCGTATAGTCTAAGAAACATATATGCAAAGCATCCAAACAGTACCATTCGCCAATTTTTTGTTCTTCAAGGTTAAGTGAACAATGAGCCCGATTGTTAATCCTTTATCGGAAATTATTTCTAACTTTCGACAAGTAGAACAATGAATGGAACACGTAGACGGTTGAAATCTTTGTATATATTGCTTCTATATAGACTAAGAAACATATATGCAAAGCATCCAAATAGTACAATTCGCCAATTTATTGTTCTTCAAGTTTAAGTGAACAACGAGCCCCAATGGTTAATCCTTTATCGGAAATTATTTGTAACTTTCGACAAGTAGAACAATGAATGGAACAGGTAGACGGTTGAAATATTTGTATATATTGCTTCCGTATAGTCTAAGAAACATATATGCAAAGCTTCCAAACAGTACCATTCGCCAATTTTTTGTTCTTCAAGGTTAAGTGAACAATGGGCCCGATTGTTAATCCTTTATCGGAAATTATTTCTAACTTTCGACAAGTAGAACAATGAATGGAACACGTAGACGGTTGAAATCTTTGTATATATTGCTTCTATATAGACTAAGAAACATATATGCAAAGCATCCAAATAGTACAATTCGCCAATTTATTGTTCTTCACGTTTAAGTGAACAACGAGCCCCATTGTTAATCCTTTAAAGGAAATTATTTGTAAATTTCTACAAGTAGAACAATGATTGGAACACGTAGACGGTTGAAATCAATGTATATATTGCTTCTATATAGTCTAAGAAACATATATGCAAAGCATCTAAACAGTAACATTCGCCAATTTTTTGATCTTCAAGTTTAAGCGAACAGCGAGCCCCATTGATAACCCTTTAAAGGAAATTATTTGTAAATTTCGACAAGTAGAACAATGAATGGAACAGGTAGACGGTTGAAATCTTTGTATATATTGCTTCTATATAGTCTAAGAAACATATATGCAAAGCATCCGAACAGTACAATTCGCCAATTTTTGGTTTTTCAAGTTTAATTGAACTACGAGCCCCATTGTTAATCCTTTAAAGGAAATTATTTGTAAATTTCGACAAGTAGAACAATGAATGGAACAGGTAGACGGTTGAAATCTTTTTATATATTGCTTCTATATAGTCTAAGAAACATATATGCAAAGCATCCAAACAGTACAAATCGCCAATTTTTTGTTCTTCAAGTTTAAGTGAACAATGAGCCCCAATGGTTAATCCTTTATCGGAAATTATTTGTAACTTTCGACAAGTAGAACAATGAATGGAACAGGTAGACGGTTGAAATCAATGTATATATTGCTTCTATATAGTCTAAGAAACATATATGCAAAGCATCCAAAGAGTACCATTCGCCAATTTTTTGTTCTTCAAGTTTAAGTGAACAACGAGCCCCATCGTTAATCCTTTAAAGGAAATTATTTGTAAATTTCGAAAAGTAGAACAATGATTGGAACACGTAGACGGTTGAAATCAATGTATATATTGCTTCTATATAGTCTAAGAAACATATATGCAAAGCATCCAAAGAGTACCATTCGCCAATTTTTTGTTCTTCAAGTTTAAGTGAACAACGAGCCCCATCGTTAATCCTTTAAAGGAAATTATTTCTAAATTTCGAAAAGTAGAACAATGATTGGAACACGTAGACGGTTGAAATCAATGTATATATTGCTTCTATATAGTCTAAGAAACATATATGCAAAGCATCCAAAGAGTACCATTCGCCAATTTTTTGTTCTTCAAGTTTAAGTGAACAATGAGCCCCAATGGTTAATCCTTTATCGGAAATTATTTGTAACTTTCGACAAGTAGAACAATGTATGGATCAGGTAGACGGTTGAAATCTTTGCATATATTGCTTCTATATAGTCTAAGAAACATATATGCAAAGCATCCAAACAGTACCATTCGCCAATTTTTTGTTCTTCAAGTTTAAGTGAACTACGAGCCCCATTGTTAATCCTTTAAAGGAAATTATTTGTAAATTTCGGCAAGCAGAACAATGAATGGAACACGTAGACGGTTGAAATCTTTGTATATATTGCTTCCATATAGTCTAAGAAACATGTACGCAAAGCATCCAAACAGTACCATTCGCCAATTTTTTGTTCTTCAAGTTTAAGTGAACTACGAGCCCCATTGTTAATCCTTTAACGGAAATTAATTGTAACTTTCTACAAGTAGAACAATGATTGGAACACGCAGACGGTTGAAATCTTTGTATATATTGCTTCCATATAGTCTAAGAAACATATATGCAAAACATCCAAACAGTACCATTCGCCAATTTTTTGTTCTTCAAGTTTAAGTAAACTACGATCCCCATTGTTAATCCTTTAAAGGAAATTATTTGTAAATTTCGACAAGTAGAACAATGATTGGAACGCGTGGACGGTTGAAATCTTTGTATATATTGCTTCCATATAGTCTAAGAAACATATATTCAAAGCATCCAAACAGTACAATTCGCCAATTTTTTGTTCTTCAAGTTTAAGTGAACAATGAGCCCCAATGGTTAATCCTTTATCGGAAATTATTTGTAACTTTCGACAAGTGAAACAATGAATGGAACAGGTAGACGGTTGAAATCTTTGTATATATTGCTTCTATATAGTCTAAGAAACATATATGCAAAGCATCCAAACAGTACCATTCGCCAATTTTTTGTTCTTCAAGTTTAAGTGAACTACGAGCCCCATTGTTAATCCTTTAAAGGAAATTATTTGTAAATTTCGGCAAGCAGAACAATGAATGGAACACGTAGACGGTTGAAATCTTTGTATATATTGCTTCCATATAGTCTAAGAAACATGTACGCAAAGCATCCAAACAGTACCATTCGCCAATTTTTTGTTCTTCAAGTTTAAGTGAACTACGAGCCCCATTGTTAATCCTTTAACGGAAATTATTTGTAAATTTCGGCAAGTAGAACAATGAATGGAACACGTAGACGGTTGAAATCTTTGTATATATTGCTTCTATATAGTCTAAGAAACATATATGCAAAGCAGCCAAACAGTACCATTCGCCAATTTTTTGTTCTTCAAGTTTAAGTGAACTACGAGCCCCATTGTTAATCCTTTAAAGGAAATTATTTGTAAATTTCGACAAGTAGAACAATGAATGGAACAGGTAGACGGTTGAAATCATTGTATATATTGCTTCTATATAGTCTTAGAAACATATATGAAAAGCATCCAAACAGTACCATTCGCCAATTTTTTGTTCTTCAAGTTTAAGTGAACAATGAGCCCCATTGTTAATCCTTTAAAGGAAATTATTTGTAACTTTCGACAAGTAGAACTATGAATGGAACTGGTAGACGGTTGAAATCTTTTTATATGTTGCTTCTATATATTCTAAGAAACATATATGCAAAGCATCCAAACAGTACAATTCGCCAATTTATTGTTCTTCAAGTTTAAGTGAACAACGAGCCCCATTGTTAATCCTTTAAAGGAAATTATTTGTAAATTTCGACAAGTAGAACAATGAATGGAACACGTAGACGGTTGAAATCTTTGTATATATTGCTTCCATATAGTCTAAGAAACATGTACGCAAAGCATCCAAACAGTACCATTCGCCAATTTTTTGTTCTTCAAGTTTAAGTGAACTACGAGCCCCATTGTTAATCCTTTAACGGAAATTAATTGTAACTTTCTACAAGTAGAACAATGATTGGAACACGCAGACGGTTGAAATCTTTGTATATATTGCTTCCATATAGTCTAAGAAACATATATGCAAAACATCCAAACAGTACCATTCGCCAATTTTTTGTTCTTCAAGTTTAAGTAAACTACGATCCCCATTGTTAATCCTTTAAAGGAAATTATTTGTAAATTTCGACAAGTAGAACAATGATTGGAACGCGTGGACGGTTGAAATCTTTGTATATATTGCTTCCATATAGTCTAAGAAACATATATTCAAAGCATCCAAACAGTACAATTCGCCAATTTTTTGTTCTTCAAGTTTAAGTGAACAATGAGCCCCAATGGTTAATCCTTTATCGGAAATTATTTGTAACTTTCGACAAGTGAAACAATGAATGGAACAGGTAGACGGTTGAAATCTTTGTATATATTGCTTCTATATAGTCTAAGAAACATATATGCAAAGCATCCAAACAGTACCATTCGCCAATTTTTTGTTCTTCAAGTTTAAGTGAACTACGAGCCCCATTGTTAATCCTTTAAAGGAAATTATTTGTAAATTTCGGCAAGCAGAACAATGAATGGAACACGTAGACGGTTGAAATCTTTGTATATATTGCTTCCATATAGTCTAAGAAACATGTACGCAAAGCATCCAAACAGTACCATTCGCCAATTTTTTGTTCTTCAAGTTTAAGTGAACTACGAGCCCCATTGTTAATCCTTTAACGGAAATTATTTGTAAATTTCGGCAAGTAGAACAATGAATGGAACACGTAGACGGTTGAAATCTTTGTATATATTGCTTCTATATAGTCTAAGAAACATATATGCAAAGCAGCCAAACAGTACCATTCGCCAATTTTTTGTTCTTCAAGTTTAAGTGAACTACGAGCCCCATTGTTAATCCTTTAAAGGAAATTATTTGTAAATTTCGACAAGTAGAACAATGAATGGAACAGGTAGACGGTTGAAATCATTGTATATATTGCTTCTATATAGTCTTAGAAACATATATGAAAAGCATCCAAACAGTACCATTCGCCAATTTTTTGTTCTTCAAGTTTAAGTGAACAATGAGCCCCATTGTTAATCCTTTAAAGGAAATTATTTGTAACTTTCGACAAGTAGAACTATGAATGGAACTGGTAGACGGTTGAAATCTTTTTATATGTTGCTTCTATATATTCTAAGAAACATATATGCAAAGCATCCAAACAGTACAATTCGCCAATTTATTGTTCTTCAAGTTTAAGTGAACAACGAGCCCCATTGTTAATCCTTTAAAGGAAATTATTTGTAAATTTCGACAAGTAGAACAATGATTGGAACACGTCGACTGTTGAAATCAATATATATATTGCTTCTATATAGTCTAAGAAACATATATGCAAAGCATCCAAACAGTACCAATCGCCAATTTTTTGTTCTTCAAGTTTAAGTGAACAATGAGCCCCATTGTTAATCCTTTATCGGAAATTATTTGTAACTTTCGACAAGTAGAACAATGAATGGAACAGGTAGACGGTTGAAATCCTTGTATATATTGCTTCCATATAGTCTAAGAAACATGTACGCAAAGCATCCAAACAGTACCATTCGGCAATTTTTTGTCCTTCAAGTTTGAGTGAACAATGAGCCCCATTGTTAATCCTTTATCGGAAATTATTTGTAACTTTCGACAAGTAGAACAATGAATCGAACAGGTAGACGGTTGAAATCTTTGTATATATTGCTTCTATATAGTCTAAAAAACATATATGCAAAGCATCCAAACAGTACAATTCGCCAATTTTTTGTTCTTCAAGTTTAAGTGAACAATGAGCCCCAATGGTTAGTCCTTTATCGGTAATTATTTGTAACTTTCGACAAGTAGAACAATGAATGGAACAGGTAGACGGTTGAAATCATTGTATATATTGCTTCCATATAGTTTAAGAAACATGTACGCAAAGCATCCAAACAGTACCATTCGCCAATTTTTTGTCCTTCAAGTTTAAGTGAACAATGAGCCCCAATGGTTAATCCTTTATCGGACATTATTTGTAATTTTCGACAAGTAGAACAATGAATGGAACAGGTAGAAGGTTGAAATCTTTGTATATATTGCTTCTATATAATCTAAGAAACATATATGCAAAGCATCCAAACAGTACCATTCGCCAATTATTTGATCTTCAATTTTAAGTGAACTACGAGCCCCATTGTTAATACTTTAACGGAAATTGTTTGTAACTTGCGACAAGTAGAACAATGAATGGAACAGGTAGCCGGTTGAAATCAATGTATATATTGCTTCTATATAGTCTATGAAACATATATGCAAAGCATCCAAACAGTACCATTCGCCAATTTTTTGTTCTTCAAGTTTAAGTGAACGACGAGCCCCATTGTTAATCCTTTAACGGAAATTATTTGTAAATTTCGACAAGTAGAACAATGATTGGAACACGTAGACGGTTGAAATCTTTGTATATATTGCTTCCATATAGTCTAAGAAACATGTACGCAAAGCATCCAAACAGTACCATTCGCCAATTTTTTGTTCTTCAAGTTTAAGTGAACAATGAGCCACAATGGTTAATCCTTTATCGGAAATTATTTGTAACTTTCGACAAGTAGAACAATGAATGGAACAGGTAGACGGTTGAAATCATTGTATATATTGCTTCCATATAGTTTAAGAAACATGTACGCAAAGCATCCAAACAGTACCATTCGCCAATTTTTTGTCCTTCAAGTTTAAGTGAACAATGAGCCCCAATGGTTAATCCTTTATCGGACATTATTTGTAATTTTCGACAAGTAGAACAATGAATGGAACAGGTAGAAGGTTGAAATCTTTGTATATATTGCTTCTATATAATCTAAGAAACATATATGCAAAGCATCCAAACAGTACCATTCGCCAATTATTTGATCTTCAATTTTAAGTGAACTACGAGCCCCATTGTTAATACTTTAACGGAAATTGTTTGTAACTTGCGACAAGTAGAACAATGAATGGAACAGGTAGCCGGTTGAAATCAATGTATATATTGCTTCTATATAGTCTATGAAACATATATGCAAAGCATCCAAACAGTACCATTCGCCAATTTTTTGTTCTTCAAGTTTAAGTGAACGACGAGCCCCATTGTTAATCCTTTAAAGGAAATTATTTGTAAATTTCGACAAGTAGAACAATGATTGGAACACGTAGACGGTTGAAATCTTTGTATATATTGCTTCCATATAGTCTAAGAAACATGTACGCAAAGCATCCAAACAGTACCATTCGCCAATTTTTTGTTCTTCAAGTTTAAGTGAACAATGAGCCACAATGGTTAATCCTTTATCGGAAATTATCTGTAATTTTCGACAAGTAGAACAATGAATGGAACTGGTAGACGGTTGAAATCTTTGTATATATTGCTTCTATATAATCTAAGAAACATATATGCAAAGCATCTAAACAGTAACAATCGCCAATTTTTTGATCTTCAAGTTTAAGTGAACAGCGAGCCCCATTGATAATCATGGAATAGAAATTATTTGTATCTTTCTACAAGTAGAACAATGAATAGTACAGGTAGACGGGTGAAATCTTTCTATATATTGCTTCTAAATAGTCTAAGAACACATCTATGCAAAGCATCCAAACAGTACAATTCGCCAATTTTTTGTTCTTCAAGTTTAAGTGAACAACGAGCCCCATTGTTAATCCTTTAAAGGAAATTATTTGTAACTTTCGACAAGTAGAACAATGAATGGAACTGGTAGACGGTTGAAATCTTTTTATATGTTGCTTCTATATAGTCTAAGAAACATATGTGCAAAGCATCCAAACAGTACCATTCGCCAATTTTTTGTTCTTCAAGTTTAAGTGAACAATGAACCCCAATGGTTAATCCTTTATCGGAAATTATTTGTAATTTTCGACAAGTAGAACAATGAATGGAACAGGTAGACGGTTGAAATCTTTGTATATATTGCTTCTATATAGTCTAAGAAACATATATGAAAAGCATCCAAACAGTACCATTCGCCAATTTTTTGTTCTTCAAGTTTAAGTGAACAATGAGCCCCATTGTTAATCCTTTAAAGGAAATTATTTGTAACTTTCGACAAGTAGAACTATGAATGGAACTGGTAGACGGTTGAAATCTTTTTATATGTTGCTTCTATATATTCTAAGAAACATATATGCAAAGCATCCAAACAGTACAATTCGCCAATTTATTGTTCTTCAAGTTTAAGTGAACAACGAGCCCCATTGTTAATCCTTTAAAGGAAATTATTTGTAAATTTCGACAAGTAGAACAATGAATGGAACAGGTAGACGGTTGAAATCTTTGTATATATTGCTTCTATATAATCTAAGAAACATATATGCAAAGCATCCAAACAGTACCATACGCCAATTTTTTGTTCTTCAAGTTTAAGTGAACAATGAGCCCCAATGGTTAATCCTTTATCGGAAATTATTTGTAAATTTCGACAAGTAGAACAATGAATGGCACAGGTAGACGGTTGAAATCTTTGTATATATTGCATCTATATAGTCTAAGAAACATATATGCAAAGCATCCAAACAGTACAACTCGCCAATTTTTTGTTCTTCAAGTTTAAGTGAACAATGAGCCCCAATGGTTAATCCTTTATCGGTAATTATTTGTAACTTTCGACAAGTAGAACAATGAATGGAACAGGTAGACGGTTGAAATCCTTGTATATATTGCGTCTATATAGTCTAAGAAACATATATGCAAAGCATCCAAACAGTACAATTCGCCAATTTTTTGTTCTTCAAGTTTAAGTGAACTACGAGCCCCATTGATAATCATGAAATGGAAATTATTTGTAACTTTCTACAAGTAGAACAATTAATAGTACAGGTAGACGGGTGAAATCTTTCTATATATTGCTTCTAAATAGTCTAAGAACAGATCTATGCAAAGCATCCATACAGTACAATTCGCCAATTTTTTGTTCTTCAAGTTTAAGTGAACTACGAGCCACATTGTTAATCCTTTAAAGGAAATTATTTGAAAATTTCGACAAGTAGAACAATGATTGGAACACGTAGACGGTTGAAGTCTTTGTATATATTGCTTCTATATAGTCTAAGAAACATTTATGCAAAGCATCCAAACAGTACCATTCGCCCCTTTTTTGTTCTTCAAGTTTAAGTGAACAACGAGCCCCATTGTTAATACTTTAACGGAAATTATTTGTAACTTTCGACAAGTAGAACAATTAATGGAACAGGTAGCCGGTTGAAATCAATGTATATATTGCTTCTATATAGTCTAAGAAACATTTATGCAAAGCATCCAAACAGTACCATTCGCCCCTTTTTTGTTCTTCAAGTTTAAGTGAACAACGAGCCCCATTGTTAATCCTTTAAAGGAAATTATTTGTAAATGTCGACAAGTAGAACAATGATTGGAACACGTAGACGGTTGAAGTCTTTGTATATATTGCTTCCATATAGTCTAAGAAACATGTACGCTAAGCATCCAACCAGTACCATTCGCCAATTTTTTGTTCTTCAAGTTTAAGTGAACAATGAGCCCCAATGGTTAATCCTTTATCGGAAATTATTTGTAACTTTCGACAAGTAGAACAATGAATGGAACAGGTAGACGGTTGAAATCATTGTATATATTGCTTCCATATAGTTTAAGAAACATGTACGCAAAGCATCCAAACAGTACCATTCGCCAATTTTTTGTCCTTCAAGTTTAAGTGAACAATGAGCCCCAATGGTTAATCCTTTATCGGACATTATTTGTAATTTTCGACAAGTAGAACAATGAATGGAACAGGTAGACGGTTGAAATCAATGTATATATTGCTTCTATATAGTCTAAGAAACATATATGCAAAGCATCCAAAGAGTACCATTCGCCAATTTTTTGTTCTTCAAGTTTAAGAGAACAATGAGCCCCATTGTTACTCCTTTATCGGAAATTATTTCTAACTTTCGACAAGTAGAACAATGAATGGAACAGGTAGACGGTTGAAATCTTTTTATATATTGCTTCTATATAGTCTAAGAAACATATATGCAAAGCATCCAAACAGTACAAATCGCCAATTTTTTGTTCTTCAAGTTTAAGTGAACAATGAGCCCCAATGGTTAATCCTTTATCGGAAATTATTTGTAACTTTCGACAAGTAGAACAATGAATGGAACAGGTAGACGGTTGAAATCAATGTATATATTGCTTCTATATAGTCTAAGAAACATATATGCAAAGCATCCAAAGAGTACCATTCGCCAATTTTTTGTTCTTCAAGTTTAAGTGAACAACGAGCCCCATCGTTAATCCTTTAAAGGAAATTATTTGTAAATTTCGAAAAGTAGAACAATGATTGGAACACGTAGACGGTTGAAATCAATGTATATATTGCTTCTATATAGTCTAAGAAACATATATGCAAAGCATCCAAAGAGTACCATTCGCCAATTTTTTGTTCTTCAAGTTTAAGTGAACAACGAGCCCCATCGTTAATCCTTTAAAGGAAATTATTTGTAAATTTCGAAAAGTAGAACAATGATTGGAACACGTAGACGGTTGAAATCAATGTATATATTGCTTCTATATAGTCTAAGAAACATATATGCAAAGCATCCAAAGAGTACCATTCGCCAATTTTTTGTTCTTCAAGTTTAAGTGAACAATGAGCCCCAATGGTTAATCCTTTATCGGAAATTATTTGTAACTTCCGACAAGTAGAACAATGAATGGAACAGGGAGACGGTTGAAATATTTGTATATATTGCTTCCGTATAGTCTAAGAAACATATATGCAAAGCATCCAAACAGTACCATTCGCCAATTTTTTGTTCTTCAAGGTTAAGTGAACAATGAGCCCGATTTTTAATCCTTTATCGGAAATTATTTCTAACTTTCGACAAGTAGAACAATGAATGGAACACGTAGACGGTTGAAATCTTTGTATATATTGCTTCTATATAGACTAAGAAACATATATGCAAAGCATCCAAATAGCACAATTCGCCAATTTATTGTTCTTCAAGTTTAAGTGAACAACGAGCCCCAATGGTTAATCCTTTATCGGAAATTATTTGTAACTTTCGACAAGTAGAACAATGAATGGAACAGGTAGACGGTTGAAATATTTGTATATATTGCTTCCGTATAGTCTAAGAAACATATATGCAAAGCTTCCAAACAGTACCATTCGCCAATTTTTTGTTCTTCAAGGTTAAGTGAACAATGGGCCCGATTGTTAATCCTTTATCGGAAATTATTTCTAACTTTCGACAAGTAGAACAATGAATGGAACACGTAGACGGTTGAAATCTTTGTATATATTGCTTCTATATAGACTAAGAAACATATATGCAAAGCATCCAAATAGTACAATTCGCCAATTTATTGTTCTTCACGTTTAAGTGAACAACGAGCCCCATTGTTAATCCTTTAAAGGAAATTATTTGTAAATTTCTACAAGTAGAACAATGATTGGAACACGTAGACGGTTGAAATCAATGTATATATTGCTTCTATATAGTCTAAGAAACATATATGCAAAGCATCTAAACAGTAACATTCGCCAATTTTTTGATCTTCAAGTTTAAGCGAACAGCGAGCCCCATTGATAACCCTTTAAAGGAAATTATTTGTAAATTTCGACAAGTAGAACAATGAATGGAACAGGTAGACGGTTGAAATCTTTGTATATATTGCTTCTATATAGTCTAAGAAACATATATGCAAAGCATCCAAACAGTACAATTCGCCAATTTTTGGTTTTTCAAGTTTAATTGAACTACGAGCCCCATTGTTAATCCTTTAAAGGAAATTATTTGTAAATTTCGACAAGTAGAACAATGAATGGAACAGGTAGACGGTTGAAATCAATGTATATATTGCTTCTATATAGTCTAAGAAACATATATGCAAAGCATCCAAAGAGTACCATTCGCCAATTTTTTGTTCTTCAAGTTTAAGAGAACAATGAGCCCCATTGTTACTCCTTTATCGGAAATTATTTCTAACTTTCGACAAGTAGAACAATGAATGGAACAGGTAGACGGTTGAAATCTTTTTATATATTGCTTCTATATAGTCTAAGAAACATATATGCAAAGCATCCAAACAGTACAAATCGCCAATTTTTTGTTCTTCAAGTTTAAGTGAACAATGAGCCCCAATGGTTAATCCTTTATCGGAAATTATTTGTAACTTTCGACAAGTAGAACAATGAATGGAACAGGTAGACGGTTGAAATCAATGTATATATTGCTTCTATATAGTCTAAGAAACATATATGCAAAGCATCCAAAGAGTACCATTCGCCAATTTTTTGTTCTTCAAGTTTAAGTGAACAACGAGCCCCATCGTTAATCCTTTAAAGGAAATTATTTGTAAATTTCGAAAAGTAGAACAATGATTGGAACACGTAGACGGTTGAAATCAATGTATATATTGCTTCTATATAGTCTAAGAAACATATATGCAAAGCATCCAAAGAGTACCATTCGCCAATTTTTTGTTCTTCAAGTTTAAGTGAACAACGAGCCCCATCGTTAATCCTTTAAAGGAAATTATTTGTAAATTTCGAAAAGTAGAACAATGATTGGAACACGTAGACGGTTGAAATCAATGTATATATTGCTTCTATATAGTCTAAGAAACATATATGCAAAGCATCCAAAGAGTACCATTCGCCAATTTTTTGTTCTTCAAGTTTAAGTGAACAATGAGCCCCAATGGTTAATCCTTTATCGGAAATTATTTGTAACTTCCGACAAGTAGAACAATGAATGGAACAGGGAGACGGTTGAAATATTTGTATATATTGCTTCCGTATAGTCTAAGAAACATATATGCAAAGCATCCAAACAGTACCATTCGCCAATTTTTTGTTCTTCAAGGTTAAGTGAACAATGAGCCCGATTGTTAATCCTTTATCGGAAATTATTTCTAACTTTCGATAAGTAGAACAATGAATGGAACACGTAGACGGTTGAAATCTTTGTATATATTGCTTCTATATAGACTAAGAAACATATATGCAAAGCATCCAAATAGTACAATTCGCCAATTTATTGTTCTTCAAGTTTAAGTGAACAACGAGCCCCAATGGTTAATCCTTTATCGGAAATTATTTGTAACTTTCGACAAGTAGAACAATGAATGGAACAGGTAGACGGTTGAAATATTTGTATATATTGCTTCCGTATAGTCTAAGAAACATATATGCAAAGCTTCCAAACAGTACCATTCGCCAATTTTTTGTTCTTCAAGGTTAAGTGAACAATGGGCCCGATTGTTAATCCTTTATCGGAAATTATTTCTAACTTTCGACAAGTAGAACAATGAATGGAACACGTAGACGGTTGAAATCTTTGTATATATTGCTTCTATATAGACTAAGAAACATATATGCAAAGCATCCAAATAGTACAATTCGCCAATTTATTGTTCTTCACGTTTAAGTGAACAACGAGCCCCATTGTTAATCCTTTAAAGGAAATTATTTGTAAATTTCTACAAGTAGAACAATGATTGGAACACGTAGACGGTTGAAATCAATGTATATATTGCTTCTATATAGTCTAAGAAACATATATGCAAAGCATCTAAACAGTAACATTCGCCAATTTTTTGATCTTCAAGTTTAAGCGAACAGCGAGCCCCATTGATAACCCTTTAAAGGAAATTATTTGTAAATTTCGACAAGTAGAACAATGAATGGAACAGGTAGACGGTTGAAATCTTTGTATATATTGCTTCTATATAGTCTAAGAAACATATATGCAAAGCATCCAAACAGTACAATTCGCCAATTTTTGGTTTTTCAAGTTTAATTGAACTACGAGCCCCATTGTTAATCCTTTAAAGGAAATTATTTGTAAATTTCGACAAGTAGAACAATGAATGGAACAGGTAGACGGTTGAAATCAATGTATATATTGCTTCTATATAGTCTAAGAAACATATATGCAAAGCATCCAAAGAGTACCATTCGCCAATTTTTTGTTCTTCAAGTTTAAGAGAACAATGAGCCCCATTGTTACTCCTTTATCGGAAATTATTTCTAACTTTCGACAAGTAGAACAATGAATGGAACAGGTAGACGGTTGAAATCTTTTTATATATTGCTTCTATATAGTCTAAGAAACATATATGCAAAGCATCCAAACAGTACAAATCGCCAATTTTTTGTTCTTCAAGTTTAAGTGAACAATGAGCCCCAATGGTTAATCCTTTATCGGAAATTATTTGTAACTTTCGACAAGTAGAACAATGAATGGAACAGGTAGACGGTTGAAATCAATGTATATATTGCTTCTATATAGTCTAAGAAACATATATGCAAAGCATCCAAAGAGTACCATTCGCCAATTTTTTGTTCTTCAAGTTTAAGTGAACAACGAGCCCCATCGTTAATCCTTTAAAGGAAATTATTTGTAAATTTCGAAAAGTAGAACAATGATTGGAACACGTAGACGGTTGAAATCAATGTATATATTGCTTCTATATAGTCTAAGAAACATATATGCAAAGCATCCAAAGAGTACCATTCGCCAATTTTTTGTTCTTCAAGTTTAAGTGAACAACGAGCCCCATCGTTAATCCTTTAAAGGAAATTATTTGTAAATTTCGAAAAGTAGAACAATGATTGGAACACGTAGACGGTTGAAATCAATGTATATATTGCTTCTATATAGTCTAAGAAACATATATGCAAAGCATCCAAAGAGTACCATTCGCCAATTTTTTGTTCTTCAAGTTTAAGTGAACAATGAGCCCCAATGGTTAATCCTTTATCGGAAATTATTTGTAACTTTCGACAAGTAGAACAATGTATGGATCAGGTAGACGGTTGAAATCTTTGCATATATTGCTTCTATATAGTCTAAGAAACATATATGCAAAGCATCCAAACAGTACCATTCGCCAATTTTTTGTTCTTCAAGTTTAAGTGAACTACGAGCCCCATTGTTAATCCTTTATCGGAAACTATTTGTAACTTTCGACAAGTAGAACAATGAATGGAACAGGTAGACGGTTGAAATCTTTTTATATATTGCTTCTATATAGTCTAAGAAACATATATGCAAAGCATCCAAACAGTACAATTCGCCAATTTTTTGTTCTTCAAGATTAAGTAAACTACGATCCCCATTGTTAATCCTTTATCGGAAACTATTTGTAACTTTCGACAAGTAGAACAATGAATGGAACAGGTAGACGGTTGAAATCTTTTTATATATTGCTTCTATATAGTCTAAGAAACATATATGCAAAGCATCCAAACAGTACAATTCGCCAATTTTTTGTTCTTCAAGTTTAAGTGAACAATGAGCCCCAATGGTTAATCCTTTATCGGAAATTATTTGTAACTTTCGACAAGTAGAACAATGAATGGAACAGGTAGACGGTTGAAATCTTTGAATATATTGCTTCTTTATAGTCTAAGATACTTATATGCAAAGCATCCAAACAGTACAATTCGCCAATTTTTTGTTCTTCAAGTTTAAGTGAACAATGAGCCCCAATGGTTAATCCTTTATCGGAAATTATTTGTAACTTCCGACAAGTAGAACAATGAATGGAACAGGGAGACGGTTGAAATATTTGTATATATTGCTTCCGTATAGTCTAAGAAACATATATGCAAAGCATCCAAACAGTACCATTCGCCAATTTTTTGTTCTTCAAGGTTAAGTGAACAATGAGCCCGATTGTTAATCCTTTATCGGAAATTATTTCTAACTTTCGACAAGTAGAACAATGAATGGAACACGTAGACGGTTGAAATCTTTGTATATATTGCTTCTATATAGACTAAGAAACATATATGCAAAGCATCCAAATAGTACAATTCGCCAATTTATTGTTCTTCAAGTTTAAGTGAACAACGAGCCCCATTGTTAATCCTTTAAAGGAAATTATTTGTAAATTACGACAAGTAGAACAATGATTGGAACACGTAGACGGTTGAAATCTTTGTATATATTGCTTCCATATAGTCTAAGAAACATGTACGCAAAGCATCCAAACAGTACAATTCGCCAATTTATTGTTCTTCAAGTTTAAGTGAACAAAGAGGCCCATTGATAATCATGAAACGGAAATTATTTGTAACTTTCGACAAGAAGAACAATAAATAGAACAGGTAGACGGTTGCAATCTTTGTATATGTTGCTTCTATATAGTCTAAGGAACCTATATGCAAAGCATCTAAACAGTAACATTCGCCAATTTTTTGATCTTCAAGTTTAAGTGAACAATGAGCCCCATTGTTAATCCTTTATCGGAAATTATTTCTAACTTTCGACAAGTAGAACAATGAATGGAACACGTAGACGGTTGAAATCTTTGTCTATATTGCTTCTATATAGACTAAGAAACATATATGCAAAGCATCCAAACAGTACAATTCGCCAATTTATTGTTCTTCAAGTTTAAGGGAACAACGAGCCCCATTGTTAATCCTTTAAAGGAAATTATTTGTAAATTTCGACAAGTAGATCAATGATTGGAACACGTAGACGGTTGAAATATTATTACATATTGCTTCCATATAGTCTAAGAAACATATATGCAAAGCATCCAAACAGTACCATTCGCCAATTTTTTGTTCTTCAAGTTTAAGTGAACAATGAGCCCCATTGTTACTCCTTTATCGGAAATTATTTGTAACTTTCTACAAGTAGAACAATGATTGGAACACGTAGACGGTTGAAATCAATGTATATATTGCTTCTATATAGTCTAAGAAACATATATGCAAAGCATCTAAACAGTAACATTCGCCAATTTTTTGATCTTCAAGTTTAAGCGAACAGCGAGCCCCATTGATAACCCTTTAAAGGAAATTATTTGTAAATTTCGACAAGTAGAACAATGAATGGAACAGGTAGACGGTTGAAATCTTTGTATATATTGCTTCTATATAGTCTAAGAAACATATATGCAAAGCATCCAAACAGTACAATTCGCCAATTTTTGGTTTTTCAAGTTTAATTGAACTACGAGCCCCATTGTTAATCCTTTAAAGGAAATTATTTGTAAATTTCGACAAGTAGAACAATGAATGGAACAGGTAGACGGTTGAAATCAATGTATATATTGCTTCTATATAGTCTAAGAAACATATATGCAAAGCATCCAAAGAGTACCATTCGCCAATTTTTTGTTCTTCAAGTTTAAGAGAACAATGAGCCCCATTGTTACTCCTTTATCGGAAATTATTTCTAACTTTCGACAAGTAGAACAATGAATGGAACAGGTAGACGGTTGAAATCTTTTTATATATTGCTTCTATATAGTCTAAGAAACATATATGCAAAGCATCCAAACAGTACAAATCGCCAATTTTTTGTTCTTCAAGTTTAAGTGAACAATGAGCCCCAATGGTTAATCCTTTATCGGAAATTATTTGTAACTTTCGACAAGTAGAACAATGAATGGAACAGGTAGACGGTTGAAATCAATGTATATATTGCTTCTATATAGTCTAAGAAACATATATGCAAAGCATCCAAAGAGTACCATTCGCCAATTTTTTGTTCTTCAAGTTTAAGTGAACAACGAGCCCCATCGTTAATCCTTTAAAGGAAATTATTTGTAAATTTCGAAAAGTAGAACAATGATTGGAACACGTAGACGGTTGAAATCAATGTATATATTGCTTCTATATAGTCTAAGAAACATATATGCAAAGCATCCAAAGAGTACCATTCGCCAATTTTTTGTTCTTCAAGTTTAAGTGAACAACGAGCCCCATCGTTAATCCTTTAAAGGAAATTATTTGTAAATTTCGAAAAGTAGAACAATGATTGGAACACGTAGACGGTTGAAATCAATGTATATATTGCTTCTATATAGTCTAAGAAACATATATGCAAAGCATCCAAAGAGTACCATTCGCCAATTTTTTGTTCTTCAAGTTTAAGTGAACAATGAGCCCCAATGGTTAATCCTTTATCGGAAATTATTTGTAACTTCCGACAAGTAGAACAATGAATGGAACAGGGAGACGGTTGAAATATTTGTATATATTGCTTCCGTATAGTCTAAGAAACATATATGCAAAGCATCCAAACAGTACCATTCGCCAATTTTTTGTTCTTCAAGGTTAAGTGAACAATGAGCCCGATTTTTAATCCTTTATCGGAAATTATTTCTAACTTTCGACAAGTAGAACAATGAATGGAACACGTAGACGGTTGAAATCTTTGTATATATTGCTTCTATATAGACTAAGAAACATATATGCAAAGCATCCAAATAGTACAATTCGCCAATTTATTGTTCTTCAAGTTTAAGTGAACAACGAGCCCCAATGGTTAATCCTTTATCGGAAATTATTTGTAACTTTCGACAAGTAGAACAATGAATGGAACAGGTAGACGGTTGAAATATTTGTATATATTGCTTCCGTATAGTCTAAGAAACATATATGCAAAGCTTCCAAACAGTACCATTCGCCAATTTTTTGTTCTTCAAGGTTAAGTGAACAATGGGCCCGATTGTTAATCCTTTATCGGAAATTATTTCTAACTTTCGACAAGTAGAACAATGAATGGAACACGTAGACGGTTGAAATCTTTGTATATATTGCTTCTATATAGACTAAGAAACATATATGCAAAGCATCCAAATAGTACAATTCGCCAATTTATTGTTCTTCACGTTTAAGTGAACAACGAGCCCCATTGTTAATCCTTTAAAGGAAATTATTTGTAAATTTCTACAAGTAGAACAATGATTGGAACACGTAGACGGTTGAAATCAATGTATATATTGCTTCTATATAGTCTAAGAAACATATATGCAAAGCATCTAAACAGTAACATTCGCCAATTTTTTGATCTTCAAGTTTAAGCGAACAGCGAGCCCCATTGATAACCCTTTAAAGGAAATTATTTGTAAATTTCGACAAGTAGAACAATGAATGGAACAGGTAGACGGTTGAAATCTTTGTATATATTGCTTCTATATAGTCTAAGAAACATATATGCAAAGCATCCAAACAGTACAATTCGCCAATTTTTGGTTTTTCAAGTTTAATTGAACTACGAGCCCCATTGTTAATCCTTTAAAGGAAATTATTTGTAAATTTCGACAAGTAGAACAATGAATGGAACAGGTAGACGGTTGAAATCAATGTATATATTGCTTCTATATAGTCTAAGAAACATATATGCAAAGCATCCAAAGAGTACCATTCGCCAATTTTTTGTTCTTCAAGTTTAAGAGAACAATGAGCCCCATTGTTACTCCTTTATCGGAAATTATTTCTAACTTTCGACAAGTAGAACAATGAATGGAACAGGTAGACGGTTGAAATCTTTTTATATATTGCTTCTATATAGTCTAAGAAACATATATGCAAAGCATCCAAACAGTACAAATCGCCAATTTTTTGTTCTTCAAGTTTAAGTGAACAATGAGCCCCAATGGTTAATCCTTTATCGGAAATTATTTGTAACTTTCGACAAGTAGAACAATGAATGGAACAGGTAGACGGTTGAAATCAATGTATATATTGCTTCTATATAGTCTAAGAAACATATATGCAAAGCATCCAAAGAGTACCATTCGCCAATTTTTTGTTCTTCAAGTTTAAGTGAACAACGAGCCCCATCGTTAATCCTTTAAAGGAAATTATTTGTAAATTTCGAAAAGTAGAACAATGATTGGAACACGTAGACGGTTGAAATCAATGTATATATTGCTTCTATATAGTCTAAGAAACATATATGCAAAGCATCCAAAGAGTACCATTCGCCAATTTTTTGTTCTTCAAGTTTAAGTGAACAACGAGCCCCATCGTTAATCCTTTAAAGGAAATTATTTGTAAATTTCGAAAAGTAGAACAATGATTGGAACACGTAGACGGTTGAAATCAATGTATATATTGCTTCTATATAGTCTAAGAAACATATATGCAAAGCATCCAAAGAGTACCATTCGCCAATTTTTTGTTCTTCAAGTTTAAGTGAACAATGAGCCCCAATGGTTAATCCTTTATCGGAAATTATTTGTAACTTCCGACAAGTAGAACAATGAATGGAACAGGGAGACGGTTGAAATATTTGTATATATTGCTTCCGTATAGTCTAAGAAACATATATGCAAAGCATCCAAACAGTACCATTCGCCAATTTTTTGTTCTTCAAGGTTAAGTGAACAATGAGCCCGATTGTTAATCCTTTATCGGAAATTATTTCTAACTTTCGATAAGTAGAACAATGAATGGAACACGTAGACGGTTGAAATCTTTGTATATATTGCTTCTATATAGACTAAGAAACATATATGCAAAGCATCCAAATAGTACAATTCGCCAATTTATTGTTCTTCAAGTTTAAGTGAACAACGAGCCCCAATGGTTAATCCTTTATCGGAAATTATTTGTAACTTTCGACAAGTAGAACAATGAATGGAACAGGTAGACGGTTGAAATATTTGTATATATTGCTTCCGTATAGTCTAAGAAACATATATGCAAAGCTTCCAAACAGTACCATTCGCCAATTTTTTGTTCTTCAAGGTTAAGTGAACAATGGGCCCGATTGTTAATCCTTTATCGGAAATTATTTCTAACTTTCGACAAGTAGAACAATGAATGGAACACGTAGACGGTTGAAATCTTTGTATATATTGCTTCTATATAGACTAAGAAACATATATGCAAAGCATCCAAATAGTACAATTCGCCAATTTATTGTTCTTCACGTTTAAGTGAACAACGAGCCCCATTGTTAATCCTTTAAAGGAAATTATTTGTAAATTTCTACAAGTAGAACAATGATTGGAACACGTAGACGGTTGAAATCAATGTATATATTGCTTCTATATAGTCTAAGAAACATATATGCAAAGCATCTAAACAGTAACATTCGCCAATTTTTTGATCTTCAAGTTTAAGCGAACAGCGAGCCCCATTGATAACCCTTTAAAGGAAATTATTTGTAAATTTCGACAAGTAGAACAATGAATGGAACAGGTAGACGGTTGAAATCTTTGTATATATTGCTTCTATATAGTCTAAGAAACATATATGCAAAGCATCCAAACAGTACAATTCGCCAATTTTTGGTTTTTCAAGTTTAATTGAACTACGAGCCCCATTGTTAATCCTTTAAAGGAAATTATTTGTAAATTTCGACAAGTAGAACAATGAATGGAACAGGTAGACGGTTGAAATCAATGTATATATTGCTTCTATATAGTCTAAGAAACATATATGCAAAGCATCCAAAGAGTACCATTCGCCAATTTTTTGTTCTTCAAGTTTAAGAGAACAATGAGCCCCATTGTTACTCCTTTATCGGAAATTATTTCTAACTTTCGACAAGTAGAACAATGAATGGAACAGGTAGACGGTTGAAATCTTTTTATATATTGCTTCTATATAGTCTAAGAAACATATATGCAAAGCATCCAAACAGTACAAATCGCCAATTTTTTGTTCTTCAAGTTTAAGTGAACAATGAGCCCCAATGGTTAATCCTTTATCGGAAATTATTTGTAACTTTCGACAAGTAGAACAATGAATGGAACAGGTAGACGGTTGAAATCAATGTATATATTGCTTCTATATAGTCTAAGAAACATATATGCAAAGCATCCAAAGAGTACCATTCGCCAATTTTTTGTTCTTCAAGTTTAAGTGAACAACGAGCCCCATCGTTAATCCTTTAAAGGAAATTATTTGTAAATTTCGAAAAGTAGAACAATGATTGGAACACGTAGACGGTTGAAATCAATGTATATATTGCTTCTATATAGTCTAAGAAACATATATGCAAAGCATCCAAAGAGTACCATTCGCCAATTTTTTGTTCTTCAAGTTTAAGTGAACAACGAGCCCCATCGTTAATCCTTTAAAGGAAATTATTTGTAAATTTCGAAAAGTAGAACAATGATTGGAACACGTAGACGGTTGAAATCAATGTATATATTGCTTCTATATAGTCTAAGAAACATATATGCAAAGCATCCAAAGAGTACCATTCGCCAATTTTTTGTTCTTCAAGTTTAAGTGAACAATGAGCCCCAATGGTTAATCCTTTATCGGAAATTATTTGTAACTTTCGACAAGTAGAACAATGTATGGATCAGGTAGACGGTTGAAATCTTTGCATATATTGCTTCTATATAGTCTAAGAAACATATATGCAAAGCATCCAAACAGTACCATTCGCCAATTTTTTGTTCTTCAAGTTTAAGTGAACTACGAGCCCCATTGTTAATCCTTTAAAGGAAATTATTTGTAAATTTCGGCAAGCAGAACAATGAATGGAACACGTAGACGGTTGAAATCTTTGTATATATTGCTTCCATATAGTCTAAGAAACATGTACGCAAAGCATCCAAACAGTACCATTCGCCAATTTTTTGTTCTTCAAGTTTAAGTGAACTACGAGCCCCATTGTTAATCCTTTAACGGAAATTAATTGTAACTTTCTACAAGTAGAACAATGATTGGAACACGCAGACGGTTGAAATCTTTGTATATATTGCTTCCATATAGTCTAAGAAACATATATGCAAAACATCCAAACAGTACCATTCGCCAATTTTTTGTTCTTCAAGTTTAAGTAAACTACGATCCCCATTGTTAATCCTTTAAAGGAAATTATTTGTAAATTTCGACAAGTAGAACAATGATTGGAACGCGTGGACGGTTGAAATCTTTGTATATATTGCTTCCATATAGTCTAAGAAACATATATTCAAAGCATCCAAACAGTACAATTTGCCAATTTTTTGTTCTTCAAGTTTAAGTGAACAATGAGCCCCAATGGTTAATCCTTTATCGGAAATTATTTGTAACTTTCGACAAGTGAAACAATGAATGGAACAGGTAGACGGTTGAAATCTTTGTATATATTGCTTCTATATAGTCTAAGAAACATATATGCAAAGCATCCAAACAGTACCATTCGCCAATTTTTTGTTCTTCAAGTTTAAGTGAACTACGAGCCCCATTGTTAATCCTTTAAAGGAAATTATTTGTAAATTTCGGCAAGCAGAACAATGAATGGAACACGTAGACGGTTGAAATCTTTGTATATATTGCTTCCATATAGTCTAAGAAACATGTACGCAAAGCATCCAAACAGTACCATTCGCCAATTTTTTGTTCTTCAAGTTTAAGTGAACTACGAGCCCCATTGTTAATCCTTTAACGGAAATTATTTGTAAATTTCGGCAAGTAGAACAATGAATGGAATACGTAGACGGTTGAAATCTTTGTATATATTGCTTCTATATAGTCTAAGAAACATATATGCAAAGCAGCCAAACAGTACCATTCGCCAATTTTTTGTTCTTCAAGTTTAAGTGAACTACGAGCCCCATTGTTAATCCTTTAAAGGAAATTATTTGTAAATTTCGACAAGTAGAACAATGAATGGAACAGGTAGACGGTTGAAATCATTGTATATATTGCTTCTATATAGTCTTAGAAACATATATGAAAAGCATCCAAACAGTACCATTCGCCAATTTTTTGTTCTTCAAGTTTAAGTGAACAACGAGCCCCATTGTTAATCCTTTAAAGGAAATTATTTGTAAATTTCGACAAGTAGAACAATGATTGGAACACGTAGACTGTTGAAATCAATATATATATTGCTTCTATATAGTCTAAGAAACATATATGCAAAGCATCCAAACAGTACCAATCGCCAATTTTTTGTTCTTCAAGTTTAAGTGAACAATGAGCCCCATTGTTAATCCTTTATCGGAAATTATTTGTAACTTTCGACAAGTAGAACAATGAATGGAACAGGTAGACGGTTGAAATCCTTGTATATATTGCTTCCATATAGTCTAAGAGACATGTACGCAAAGCATCCAAACAGTACCATTCGGCAATTTTTTGTCCTTCAAGTTTGAGTGAACAATGAGCCCCATTGTTAATCCTTTATCGGAAATTATTTGTAACTTTCGACAAGTAGAACAATGAATCGAACAGGTAGACGGTTGAAATCTTTGTATATATTGCTTCTATATAGTCTAAAAAACATATATGCAAAGCATCCAAACAGTACAATTCGCCAATTTTTTGTTCTTCAAGTTTAAGTGAACAATGAGCCCCAATGGTTAGTCCTTTATCGGTAATTATTTGTAACTTTCGACAAGTAGAACAATGAATGGAACAGGTAGACGGTTGAAATCATTGTATATATTGCTTCCATATAGTTTAAGAAACATGTACGCAAAGCATCCAAACAGTACCATTCGCCAATTTTTTGTCCTTCAAGTTTAAGTGAACAATGAGCCCCAATGGTTAATCCTTTATCGGACATTATTTGTAATTTTCGACAAGTAGAACAATGAATGGAACAGGTAGAAGGTTGAAATCTTTGTATATATTGCTTCTATATAATCTAAGAAACATATATGCAAAGCATCCAAACAGTACCATTCGCCAATTATTTGATCTTCAATTTTAAGTGAACTACGAGCCCCATTGTTAATACTTTAACGGAAATTGTTTGTAACTTGCGACAAGTAGAACAATGAATGGAACAGGTAGCCGGTTGAAATCAATGTATATATTGCTTCTATATAGTCTATGAAACATATATGCAAAGCATCCAAACAGTACCATTCGCCAATTTTTTGTTCTTCAAGTTTAAGTGAACGACGAGCCCCATTGTTAATCCTTTAAAGGAAATTATTTGTAAATTTCGACAAGTAGAACAATGATTGGAACACGTAGACGGTTGAAATCTTTGTATATATTGCTTCCATATAGTCTAAGAAACATGTACGCAAAGCATCCAAACAGTACCATTCGCCAATTTTTTGTTCTTCAAGTTTAAGTGAACAATGAGCCACAATGGTTAATCCTTTATCGGAAATTATCTGTAATTTTCGACAAGTAGAACAATGAATGGAACTGGTAGACGGTTGAAATCTTTGTATATATTGCTTCTATATAATCTAAGAAACATATATGCAAAGCATCTAAACAGTAACAATCGCCAATTTTTTGATCTTCAAGTTTAAGTGAACAGCGAGCCCCATTGATAATCATGGAATAGAAATTATTTGTATCTTTCTACAAGTAGAACAATGAATAGTACAGGTAGACGGGTGAAATCTTTCTATATATTGCTTCTAAATAGTCTAAGAACACATCTATGCAAAGCATCCAAACAGTACAATTCGCCAATTTTTTGTTCTTCAAGTTTAAGTGAACAACGAGCCCCATTGTTAATCCTTTAAAGGAAATTATTTGTAACTTTCGACAAGTAGAACAATGAATGGAACTGGTAGACGGTTGAAATCTTTTTATATGTTGCTTCTATATAGTCTAAGAAACATATGTGCAAAGCATCCAAACAGTACCATTCGCCAATTTTTTGTTCTTCAAGTTTAAGTGAACAATGAACCCCAATGGTTAATCCTTTATCGGAAATTATTTGTAATTTTCGACAAGTAGAACAATGAATGGAACAGGTAGACGGTTGAAATCTTTGTATATATTGCTTCTATATAGTCTAAGAAACATATATGAAAAGCATCCAAACAGTACCATTCGCCAATTTTTTGTTCTTCAAGTTTAAGTGAACAATGAGCCCCATTGTTAATCCTTTAAAGGAAATTATTTGTAACTTTCGACAAGTAGAACTATGAATGGAACTGGTAGACGGTTGAAATCTTTTTATATGTTGCTTCTATATATTCTAAGAAACATATATGCAAAGCATCCAAACAGTACAATTCGCCAATTTATTGTTCTTCAAGTTTAAGTGAACAACGAGCCCCATTGTTAATCCTTTAAAGGAAATTATTTGTAAATTTCGACAAGTAGAACAATGAATGGAACAGGTAGACGGTTGAAATCTTTGTATATATTGCTTCTATATAATCTAAGAAACATATATGCAAAGCATCCAAACAGTACCATACGCCAATTTTTTGTTCTTCAAGTTTAAGTGAACAATGAGCCCCAATGGTTAATCCTTTATCGGAAATTATTTGTAAATTTCGACAAGTAGAACAATGAATGGCACAGGTAGACGGTTGAAATCTTTGTATATATTGCATCTATATAGTCTAAGAAACATATATGCAAAGCATCCAAACAGTACAACTCGCCAATTTTTTGTTCTTCAAGTTTAAGTGAACAATGAGCCCCAATGGTTAATCCTTTATCGGTAATTATTTGTAACTTTCGACAAGTAGAACAATGAATGGAACATGTAGACGGTTGAAATCCTTGTATATATTGCGTCTATATAGTCTAAGAAACATATATGCAAAGCATCCAAACAGTACAATTCGCCAATTTTTTGTTCTTCAAGTTTAAGTGAACTACGAGCCCCATTGATAATCATGAAATGGAAATTATTTGTAACTTTCTACAAGTAGAACAATTAATAGTACAGGTAGACGGGTGAAATCTTTCTATATATTGCTTCTAAATAGTCTAAGAATAGATCTATGCAAAGCATCCATACAGTACAATTCGCCAATTTTTTGTTCTTCAAGTTTAAGTGAACTACGAGCCACATTGTTAATCCTTTAAAGGAAATTATTTGAAAATTTCGACAAGTAGAACAATGATTGGAACACGTAGACGGTTGAAGTCTTTGTATATATTGCTTCTATATAGTCTAAGAAACATTTATGCAAAGCATCCAAACAGTACCATTCGCCCCTTTTTTGTTCTTCAAGTTTAAGTGAACAACGAGCCCCATTGTTAATACTTTAACGGAAATCATTTGTAACTTTCGACAAGTAGAACAATTAATGGAACAGGTAGCCGGTTGAAATCAATGTATATATTGCTTCTATATAGTCTAAGAAACATTTATGCAAAGCATCCAAACAGTACCATTCGCCCCTTTTTTGTTCTTCAAGTTTAAGTGAACAACGAGCCCCATTGTTAATCCTTTAAAGGAAATTATTTGTAAATGTCGACAAGTAGAACAATGATTGGAACACGTAGACGGTTGAAGTCTTTGTATATATTGCTTCCATATAGTCTAAGAAACATGTACGCTAAGCATCCAACCAGTACCATTCGCCAATTTTTTGTTCTTCAAGTTTAAGTGAACAATGAGCCCCAATGGTTAATCCTTTATCGGAAATTATTTGTAACTTTCGACAAGTAGAACAATGAATGGAACAGGTAGACGGTTGAAATCATTGTATATATTGCTTCCATATAGTTTAAGAAACATGTACGCAAAGCATCCAAACAGTACCATTCGCCAATTTTTTGTCCTTCAAGTTTAAGTGAACAATGAGCCCCAATGGTTAATCCTTTATCGGACATTATTTGTAATTTTCGACAAGTAGAACAATGAATGGAACAGGTAGAAGGTTGAAATCTTTGTATATATTGCTTCTATATAATCTAAGAAACATATATGCAAAGCATCCAAACAGTACCATTCGCCAATTATTTGATCTTCAATTTTAAGTGAACTACGAGCCCCATTGTTAATACTTTAACGGAAATTGTTTGTAACTTGCGACAAGTAGAACAATGAATGGAACAGGTAGCCGGTTGAAATCAATGTATATATTGCTTCTATATAGTCTATGAAACATATATGCAAAGCATCCAAACAGTACCATTCGCCAATTTTTTGTTCTTCAAGTTTAAGTGAACGACGAGCCCCATTGTTAATCCTTTAAAGGAAATTATTTGTAAATTTCGACAAGTAGAACAATGATTGGAACACGTAGACGGTTGAAATCTTTGTATATATTGCTTCCATATAGTCTAAGAAACATGTACGCAAAGCAGCCAAACAGTACCATTCGCCAATTTTTTGTTCTTCAAGTTTAAGTGAACAATGAGCCACAATGGTTAATCCTTTATCGGAAATTATCTGTAATTTTCGACAAGTAGAACAATGAATGGAACTGGTAGACGGTTGAAATCTTTGTATATATTGCTTCTATATAATCTAAGAAACATATATGCAAAGCATCTAAACAGTAACAATCGCCAATTTTTTGATCTTCAAGTTTAAGTGAACAGCGAGCCCCATTGATAATCATGGAATAGAAATTATTTGTATCTTTCTACAAGTAGAACAATGAATAGTACAGTTAGACGGGTGAAATCTTTCTATATATTGCTTCTAAATAGTCTAAGAACACATCTATGCAAAGCATCCAAACTGTACAATTCGCCAATTTTTTGTTCTTCAAGTTTAAGTGAACAACGAGCCCCATTGTTAATCCTTTAAAGGAAATTATTTGTAACTTTCGATAAGTAGAACAATGAATGGAACTGGTAGACGGTTGAAATCTTTTTATATGTTGCTTCTATATAGTCTAAGAAACATATGTGCAAAGCATCCAAACAGTACCATTCGCCAATTTTTTGTTCTTCAAGTTTAAGTGAACAATGAACCCCAATGGTTAATCCTTTATCGGAAATTATTTGTAATTTTCGACAAGTAGAACAATGAATGGAACAGGTAGACGGTTGAAATCTTTGTAT
The DNA here is from genome assembly GCA_963989415.1 of Cerceris ruficornis. Taxonomy (NCBI): domain Eukaryota; kingdom Metazoa; phylum Arthropoda; class Insecta; order Hymenoptera; family Crabronidae; genus Cerceris; species Cerceris ruficornis. The sequence continues at coordinate 70,429 of CAXDIW010000316.1, read as the reverse complement.
ATATTGCTTCTATATAGTCTAAGAAACATATATGAAAAGCATCCAAACAGTACCATTCGCCAATTTTTTGTTCTTCAAGTTTAAGTGAACAATGAGCCCCATTGTTAATCCTTTAAAGGAAATTATTTGTAACTTTCGACAAGTAGAACTATGAATGGAACTGGTAGACGGTTGAAATCTTTTTATATGTTGCTTCTATATATTCTAAGAAACATATATGCAAAGCATCCAAACAGTACAATTCGCCAATTTATTGTTCTTCAAGTTTAAGTGAACAACGAGCCCCATTGTTAATCCTTTAAAGGAAATTATTTGTAAATTTCGACAAGTAGAACAATGAATGGAACAGGTAGACGGTTGAAATCTTTGTATATATTGCTTCTATATAATCTAAGAAACATATATGCAAAGCATCCAAACAGTACCATACGCCAATTTTTTGTTCTTCAAGTTTAAGTGAACAATGAGCCCCAATGGTTAATCCTTTATCGGAAATTATTTGTAAATTTCGACAAGTAGAACAATGAATGGCACAGGTAGACGGTTGAAATCTTTGTATATATTGCATCTATATAGTCTAAGAAACATATATGCAAAGCATCCAAACAGTACAACTCGCCAATTTTTTGTTCTTCAAGTTTAAGTGAACAATGAGCCCCAATGGTTAATCCTTTATCGGTAATTATTTGTAACTTTCGACAAGTAGAACAATGAATGGAACAGGTAGACGGTTGAAATCCTTGTATATATTGCGTCTATATAGTCTAAGAAACATATATGCAAAGCATCCAAACAGTACAATTCGCCAATTTTTTGTTCTTCAAGTTTAAGTGAACTACGAGCCCCATTGATAATCATGAAATGGAAATTATTTGTAACTTTCTACAAGTAGAACAATTAATAGTACAGGTAGACGGGTGAAATCTTTCTATATATTGCTTCTAAATAGTCTAAGAACAGATCTATGCAAAGCATCCATACAGTACAATTCGCCAATTTTTTGTTCTTCAAGTTTAAGTGAACTACGAGCCACATTGTTAATCCTTTAAAGGAAATTATTTGAAAATTTCGACAAGTAGAACAATGATTGGAACACGTAGACGGTTGAAGTCTTTGTATATATTGCTTCTATATAGTCTAAGAAACATTTATGCAAAGCATCCAAACAGTACCATTCGCCCCTTTTTTGTTCTTCAAGTTTAAGTGAACAACGAGCCCCATTGTTAATACTTTAACGGAAATTATTTGTAACTTTCGACAAGTAGAACAATGAATGGAACAGGTAGCCGGTTGAAATCAATGTATATATTGCTTCTATATAGTCTAAGAAACATTTATGCAAAGCATCCAAACAGTACCATTCGCCCCTTTTTTGTTCTTCAAGTTTAAGTGAACAACGAGCCCCATTGTTAATCCTTTAAAGGAAATTATTTGTAAATGTCGACAAGTAGAACAATGATTGGAACACGTAGACGGTTGAAGTCTTTGTATATATTGCTTCCATATAGTCTAAGAAACATGTACGCTAAGCATCCAACCAGTACCATTCGCCAATTTTTTGTTCTTCAAGTTTAAGTGAACAATGAGCCCCAATGGTTAATCCTTTATCGGAAATTATTTGTAAATTTCGACAAGTAGAACAATGAATGGAACAGGTAGACGGTTGAAATCTTTGTATATATTGCATCTATATAGTCTAAGAAACATATATGCAAAGCATCCAAACAGTACAATTCGCCAATTTTTTGTTCTTCAAGTTTAAGTGAACAATGAGCCCCAATGGTTAATCCGTTATCGGAAATTATTTGTAGCTTTCGACAAGTAGAACAATGAATGGAACAGGTAGACGGTTGAAATCTTTGTATATATTGCTTCTATTAATCTAAGAAACATATATGCAAAGCATCCAAACAGTACAATTCGCCAATTATTTCATCTTCAAGTTTAAGTGAACTACGAGCCCCATTGTTAACACTTTAACGGAAATTATTTGTAACTTGCGACAAGTAGAACAATGAGTGGAACAGGTAGACGGTTGAAATCAATGTATATATTGCTTCTATATAGTCTAAGAAACATATATGCAAAGCATCCAAACAGTACCATTCGCCAATTTTTTGTTCTTCAAGTTTAAGTGAACAATGAGCCCCATTGTTAATCCTTTATCGTAAATTATTTGTAACTTTAGACAAGTAGAACAATGAATGGAACAGGTAGACGGTTGAAATCCTTGTATATATTGCTTCCATATAGTCTAAGAAACATGTACGCAAAGCATCCAAACAGTACCATTCGCCAATTTTTTGTTCTTCAAGTTTAAGTGAACAGTGAGCCCCAATGGTTAATCCTTTATCGGAAATTATTTGTAACTTTCGACAAGTCGAACAATGAATGGAACAGGTAGACGGTTGAAATATTTGTATATATTGCTTCTATATAATATTAGAAACATATATTCAAAGCATCCAAATAGTACCATTCGCCAATTTTTTGTTCTTCAAGTTTAAGTGAACTACGCGCCCCATTGTTAATACTTTAATGGAAATTATTTGTAAATTTCGGCAAGTAGAACAATGAATGGAATAGGTAGACGGTTGAAATCATTGTATATATTGCTTCTATATAGTCTAAGAAACATATATGCAAATCATCCAAACAGTACAATTCGCCAATTACTTGTTCTTCAAGTTTAACTGAACTACGAGCCCCATTGTTAATACTTTAACGGAAATTATTTGTAACTTGCGACAAGTAGAATAATGAATGGAACAGGTAGACGGTTGAAATCAATGTATATATTGCTTCTATATAGTCTATGTAACATATATGCAAAGCATCCAAACAGTACCATTCGCCACTTTTTTGTTCTTCAAGTTTAAGTGAACAACGAGCCCCATTGTTAATCCTTTAAAGGAAATTATTTGTAAATTTCGACAAGTAGAACAATGATTGGAACACGTACACGGTTGAAATCTTTGTATATATTGCTTCCATATAGTATAAGAGACATATATGCAAAGCATCCAAACAGTACCATTCGCCAATTTTTTGTTCTTCAAGTTTAAGTGAACTACGAGCCCCATTGTTAATCCTTTAACGGAAATTAATTGTAACTTTCTACAAGTAGAACAATGATTGGAACACGTAGACGGTTGAAATCTTTGTATATATTGCTTCCATATAGTCTAAGAAACATATATGCAAAGCATCCAAACAGTACCATTCGCCAATTTTTTGTTCTTCAAGTTTAAGTGAACAATGAGCCCCATTGTTAATCCTTTATCGGAAATTATTTGTAACTTTCGACAAGTAGAACAATGAATCGAACAGGTAGACGGTTGAAATCTTTGTATATATTGCTTCTTTATAATCTAAAAAACATATATGCAAAGCATCCAAACAGTACAATTCGCCAATTTTTTGTTCTTCAAGTTTAAGTGAACAATGAGCCCCAATGGTTAGTCCTTTATCGGTAATTATTTGTAACTTTCGACAAGTAGAACAATTAATAGTACAGGTAGACGGGTGAAATCTTTCTATATATTGCTTCTAAATAGTCTAAGAACAGATCTATGCAAAGCATCCATACAGTACAATTCGCCAATTTTTTGTTCTTCAAGTTTAAGTGAACTACGAGCCACATTGTTAATCCTTTAAAGGAAATTATTTGAAAATTTCGACAAGTAGAACAATGATTGGAACACGTAGACGGTTGAAGTCTTTGTATATATTGCTTCTATATAGTCTAAGAAACATTTATGCAAAGCATCCAAACAGTACCATTCGCCCCTTTTTTGTTCTTCAAGTTTAAGTGAACAACGAGCCCCATTGTTAATACTTTAACGGAAATTATTTGTAACTTTCGACAAGTAGAACAATGAATGGAACAGGTAGCCGGTTGAAATCAATGTATATATTGCTTCTATATAGTCTAAGAAACATTTATGCAAAGCATCCAAACAGTACCATTCGCCCCTTTTTTGTTCTTCAAGTTTAAGTGAACAACGAGCCCCATTGTTAATCCTTTAAAGGAAATTATTTGTAAATGTCGACAAGTAGAACAACGATTGGAACACGTAGACGGTTGAAGTCTTTGTATATATTGCTTCCATATAGTCTAAGAAACATGTACGCTAAGCATCCAACCAGTACCATTCGCCAATTTTTTGTTCTTCAAGTTTAAGTGAACAATGAGCCCCAATGGTTAATCCTTTATCGGAAATTATTTGTAAATTTCGACAAGTAGAACAATGAATGGAACAGGTAGACGGTTGAAATCTTTGTATATATTGCATCTATATAGTCTAAGAAACATATATGCAAAGCATCCAAACAGTACAATTCGCCAATTTTTTGTTCTTTAAGTTTAAGTGAACAATGAGCCCCAATGGTTAATCCGTTATCGGAAATTATTTGTAGCTTTCGACAAGTAGAACAATGAATGGAACAGGTAGACGGTTGAAATCTTTGTATATATTGCTTCTATTAATCTAAGAAACATATATGCAAAGCATCCAAACAGTACAATTCGCCAATTATTTCATCTTCAAGTTTAAGTGAACTACGAGCCCCATTGTTAACACTTTAACGGAAATTATTTGTAACTTGCGACAAGTAGAACAATGAGTGGAACAGGTAGACGGTTGAAATCAATGTATATATTGCTTCTATATAGTCTAAGAAACATATATGCAAAGCATCCAAACAGTACCATTCGCCAATTTTTTGTTCTTCAAGTTTAAGTGAACAATGAGCCCCATTGTTAATCCTTTATCGTAAATTATTAGTAACTTTAGACAAGTAGAACAATGAATGGAACAGGTAGACGGTTGAAATCCTTGTATATATTGCTTCCATATAGTCTAAGAAACATGTACGCAAAGCATCCAAACAGTACCATTCGCCAATTTTTTGTTCTTCAAGTTTAAGTGAACAGTGAGCCCCAATGGTTAATCCTTTATCGGAAATTATTTGTAACTTTCGACAAGTCGAACAATGAATGGAACAGGTAGACGGTTGAAATATTTGTATATATTGCTTCTATATAATATAAGAAACATATATTCAAAGCATCCAAATAGTACCATTCGCCAATTTTTTGTTCTTCAAGTTTAAGTGAACTACGCGCCCCATTGTTAATACTTTAATGGAAATTATTTGTAAATTTCGGCAAGTAGAACAATGAATGGAATAGGTAGACGGTTGAAATCATTGTATATATTGCTTCTATATAGTCTAAGAAACATATATGCAAATCATCCAAACAGTACAATTCGCCAATTACTTGTTCTTCAAGTTTAACTGAACTACGAGCCCCATTGTTAATACTTTAACGGAAATTATTTGTAACTTGCGACAAGTAGAATAATGAATGGAACAGGTAGACGGTTGAAATCAATGTATATATTGCTTCTATATAGTCTATGTAACATATATGCAAAGCATCCAAACAGTACCATTCGCCACTTTTTTGTTCTTCAAGTTTAAGTGAACAACGAGCCCCATTGTTAATCCTTTAAAGGAAATTATTTGTAAATTTCGACAAGTAGAACAATGATTGGAACACGTACACGGTTGAAATCTTTGTATATATTGCTTCCATATAGTATAAGAGACATATATGCAAAGCATCCAAACAGTACCATTCGCCAATTTTTTGTTCTTCAAGTTTAAGTGAACTACGAGCCCCATTGTTAATCCTTTAACGGAAATTAATTGTAACTTTCTACAAGTAGAACAATGATTGGAACACGTAGACGGTTGAAATCTTTGTATATATTGCTTCCATATAGTCTAAGAAACATATATGCAAAGCATCCAAACAGTACCATTCGCCAATTTTTTGTTCTTCAAGTTTAAGTGAACAATGAGCCCCATTGTTAATCCTTTATCGGAAATTATTTGTAACTTTCGACAAGTAGAACAATGAATCGAACAGGTAGACGGTTGAAATCTTTGTATATATTGCTTCTTTATAATCTAAAAAACATATATGCAAAGCATCCAAACAGTACAATTCGCCAATTTTTTGTTCTTCAAGTTTAAGTGAACAATGAGCCCCAATGGTTAGTCCTTTATCGGTAATTATTTGTAACTTTCGACAAGTAGAACAATTAATAGTACAGGTAGACGGGTGAAATCTTTCTATATATTGCTTCTAAATAGTCTAAGAACAGATCTGTGCAAAGCATCCATACAGTACAATTCGCCAATTTTTTGTTCTTCAAGTTTAAGTGAACTACGAGCCACATTGTTAATCCTTTAAAGGAAATTATTTGAAAATTTCGACAAGTAGAACAATGATTGGAACACGTAGACGGTTGAAGTCTTTGTATATATTGCTTCTATATAGTCTAAGAAACATTTATGCAAAGCATCCAAACAGTACCATTCGCCCCTTTTTTGTTCTTCAAGTTTAAGTGAACAACGAGCCCCATTGTTAATACTTTAACGGAAATTATTTGTAACTTTCGACAAGTAGAACAATGAATGGAACAGGTAGCCGGTTGAAATCAATGTATATATTGCTTCTATATAGTCTAAGAAACATTTATGCAAAGCATCCAAACAGTACCATTCGCCCCTTTTTTGTTCTTCAAGTTTAAGTGAACAACGAGCCCCATTGTTAATCCTTTAAAGGAAATTATTTGTAAATGTCGACAAGTAGAACAATGATTGGAACACGTAGACGGTTGAAGTCTTTGTATATATTGCTTCCATATAGTCTAAGAAACATGTACGCTAAGCATCCAACCAGTACCATTCGCCAATTTTTTGTTCTTCAAGTTTAAGTGAACAATGAGCCCCAATGGTTAATCCTTTATCGGAAATTATTTGTAAATTTCGACAAGTAGAACAATGAATGGAACAGGTAGACGGTTGAAATCTTTGTATATATTGCATCTATATAGTCTAAGAAACATATATGCAAAGCATCCAAACAGTACAATTCGCCAATTTTTTGTTCTTCAAGTTTAAGTGAACAATGAGCCCCAATGGTTAATCCGTTATCGGAAATTATTTGTAGCTTTCGACAAGTAGAACAATGAATGGAACAGGTAGACGGTTGAAATCTTTGTATATATTGCTTCTATTAATCTAAGAAACATATATGCAAAGCATCCAAACAGTACAATTCGCCAATTATTTCATCTTCAAGTTTAAGTGAACTACGAGCCCCATTGTTAACACTTTAACGGAAATTATTTGTAACTTGCGACAAGTAGAACAATGAGTGGAACAGGTAGACGGTTGAAATCAATGTATATATTGCTTCTATATAGTCTAAGAAACATATATGCAAAGCATCCAAACAGTACCATTCGCCAATTTTTTGTTCTTCAAGTTTAAGTGAACAATGAGCCCCAATGATTAGTCCTTTATCGGTAATTATTTGTAACTTTCGACAAGTAGAACAATGAATGGAACAGGTAGACGGTTGAAATCATTGTATATATTGCTTCCATATAGTTTAAGAAACATGTACGCAAAGCATCCAAACAGTACCATTCGCCAATTTTTTGTCCTTCAAGTTTAAGTGAACAATGAGCCCCAATGGTTAATCCTTTATCGGACATTATTTGTAATTTTCGACAAGTAGAACAATGAATGGAACAGGTAGAAGGTTGAAATCTTTGTATATATTGCTTCTATATAATCTAAGAAACATATATGCAAAGCATCCAAACAGTAACATTCGCCAATTATTTGATCTTCAATTTTAAGTGAACTACGAGCCCCATTGTTAATACTTTAACGGAAATTGTTTGTAACTTGCGACAAGTAGAACAATGAATGGAACAGGTAGCCGGTTGAAATCAATGTATATATTGCTTCTATATAGTCTATGAAACATATATGCAAAGCATCCAAACAGTACCATTCGCCAATTTTTTGTTCTTCAAGTTTAAGTGAACGACGAGCCCCATTGTTAATCCTTTAAAGGAAATTATTTGTAAATTTCGACAAGTAGAACAATGATTGGAACACGTAGACGGTTGAAATCTTTGTATATATTGCTTCCATATAGTCTAAGAAACATGTACGCAAAGCATCCAAACAGTACCATTCGCCAATTTTTTGTTCTTCAAGTTTAAGTGAACAATGAGCCACAATGGTTAATCCTTTATCGGAAATTATTTGTAACTTTCGACAAGTAGAACAATGAATGGAACAGGTAGACGGTTGAAATCATTGTATATATTGCTTCCATATAGTTTAAGAAACATGTACGCAAAGCATCCAAACAGTACCATTCGCCAATTTTTTGTCCTTCAAGTTTAAGTGAACAATGAGCCCCAATGGTTAATCCTTTATCGGACATTATTTGTAATTTTCGACAAGTAGAACAATGAATGGAACAGGTAGAAGGTTGAAATCTTTGTATATATTGCTTCTATATAATCTAAGAAACATATATGCAAAGCATCCAAACAGTACCATTCGCCAATTATTTGATCTTCAATTTTAAGTGAACTACGAGCCCCATTGTTAATACTTTAACGGAAATTGTTTGTAACTTGCGACAAGTAGAACAATGAATGGAACAGGTAGACGGTTGAAATCATTGTATATATTGCTTCCATATAGTTTAAGAAACATGTACGCAAAGCATCCAAACAGTACCATTCGCCAATTTTTTGTCCTTCAAGTTTAAGTGAACAATGAGCCCCAATGGTTAATCCTTTATCGGACATTATTTGTAATTTTCGACAAGTAGAACAATGAATGGAACAGGTAGAAGGTTGAAATCTTTGTATATATTGCTTCTATATAATCTAAGAAACATATATGCAAAGCATCCAAACAGTACCATTCGCCAATTTTTTGTTCTTCAAGTTTAAGTGAACGACGAGCCCCATTGTTAATCCTTTAAAGGAAATTATTTGTAAATTTCGACAAGTAGAACAATGATTGGAACACGTAGACGGTTGAAATCTTTGTATATATTGCTTCCATATAGTCTAAGAAACATGTACGCAAAGCATCCAAACAGTACCATTCGCCAATTTTTTGTTCTTCAAGTTTAAGTGAACAATGAGCCACAATGGTTAATCCTTTATCGGAAATTATCTGTAATTTTCGACAAGTAGAACAATGAATGGAACTGGTAGACGGTTGAAATCTTTGTATATATTGCTTCTATATAATCTAAGAAACATATATGCAAAGCATCTAAACAGTAACAATCGCCAATTTTTTGATCTTCAAGTTTAAGTGAACAGCGAGCCCCATTGATAATCATGGAATAGAAATTATTTGTATCTTTCTACAAGTAGAACAATGAATAGTACAGGTAGACGGGTGAAATCTTTCTATATATTGCTTCTAAATAGTCTAAGAACACATCTATGCAAAGCATCCAAACAGTACAATTCGCCAATTTTTTGTTCTTCAAGTTTAAGTGAACAACGAGCCCCATTGTTAATCCTTTAAAGGAAATTATTTGTAAATTTCGACAAGTAGAACAATGATTGGAACACGTAGACGGTTGAAATCTTGGTATATATTGCTTCTATATAGTCTAAGAAACATATATGCAAAGCATCCAAACAGTACAATTCGCCAATTTTTTGTTTTTCAAGTTTAAGTGCACAATGAGCCCCAATGGTTAATCGTTTATCGGAAATTATTTGTAATTTTCGACAAGTAAAACAATGAATGGAACAGGTAGACGGTTGAATTCTTTGTATATATTGCTTCTATATAGTCTAAGAAACATATATGCAAAGCATCCAAACAGTACAATTCGCCAATTTTTTGTTTTTCAAGGTTAAGTGAAGAATGAGCCCCAATGGTTAATCGTTTATCGGAAATTATTTGTAATTTTCGACAAGTAGAACAATGAATGGAACAGGTAGACGGTTGAAATCTTTGTATATATTGCTTCTATATAATCTAAGAAACATATATGCAAAGCATCTAAACAGTAACAATCGCCAATTTTTTGATCTTCAAGTTTAAGTGAACAACGAGCCCCATTGTTAATTATTTAAAGGAAATTATTTGTAAATTTCGACAAGTAGAACAATGAATGGAACAGGTAGACTGTTGAAATCATTGCATATATTGCTTCTATATAGTCCAAGAAACATATATGCAAAGCGTCCAAACAGTACAATTCGCCAATTTTTTGCTCTTCAAGTTTAAGTGAACTACGAGCTCCATTGTTAATCCTTTAAAGGAAATTATTTGTAAATTTCGGAAAGTAGAACAATGAATGAAATAGGTAGATGGTTGAAATCATAGTATATATTGCTTCTATATAGTTTAAGAAACATATATGCAAAGCATCCAAACAGTACAATTTGCCAATTTTTTGTTCTTCAAGATTAAGTAAACTACGATCCCCATTGTTAATCCCTTAACGGAAATTATTTGTAACTTTCGACAAGTAGAACAATGAATGGAACAGGTAGACGGTTGAAATCATTGTATATATTGCTTCTATATAGTCTAAGAAACATATATGCAAAGCATCCAAACAGTACAATTCGACAATTTTTTGCTCTTCAAGTTTAAGTGAACTACGAGCCCCATTGTTAATCCTTTAAATGAAATTATTTGTAAATTTCGGCAAGTTGAACAATGAATGGAATAGGTAGACGGTTGAAATCATTGTATATATTGCTTCTATATAGTGTAAGAAACATATATGCAAAGCATCCAAACAGTACAATTCGACAATTTTTTGTTCTTCAAGTTTAGTGAACAATGAGCCCCAATGGTTAATCCTTTATCGGAAATTATTTGTAATTTTCGACAAGTAGAACAATGAATGGAACAGGTAGACGGTTGAAATCTTTGTATATATTGCTTCTATATAATCTAAGGAACATATATGCAAAGCATCCAAACAGTACAATTCGCCAATTATTTCATCTTCATGTTTAAGTGAACTACGAGCCCCATTGTTAATACTTTAACGGAAATTATTTGTAACTTGCGACAAGTAGAACAATGAGTGGAACAGGTAGACGGTTGAAATCAATGTATATATTGCTTCTATATAGTCTAAGAAACATATATGCAAAGCATCCAAACAGTACCATTCGCCAAGTTTTGTTCTTCAAGTTTAAGTGAACAATGAGCCCCATAGTTAATCCTTTATCGGAAATTATTTGTAACTTACGACAAGTAGAACATTGAATGGAACAGGTAGACGGTTGAAATCTTTGTATATATTGCTTCTATATAGTATAAGAAACATATATGCAAAGCATCCAAACAGTAACATTCGCCAATTTTTTGTTCTTCAAGTTTAAGTGAACTACGAGCCCCATTGTTAATCCTTTAAAGGAATTTATTTGTAACTTTCGACAAGTAGAACAATGAATGAAACAGGTAGACGGTTGAAATCTTTGTATATTTTGCTTCTATATAATCTAAGAAACATATATGCAAAGCATCCAAACAGTACCATTCGCCAATTTTTTGTTCTTCAAGTTTAAGTGAACTACGAGCCCCATTGTTAATCCTTTAAAGGAAATTATTTGTAAATTTCGACAAGTAGAACAATGAATGGATCAGGTAGACGGTTGAAATCTTTGTATATGTTGCTTCTATATAGTCTACGAAACCTATATGCAAAGCATCTAAACAGTAACAATCGCCAATTTTTTGTTCTTCAAGTTTAAGTGAACAGCGAGCCCCATTGATAATCATGAAATGGAAATTATTTGTAACTTTCTACAAGTAGAACAATGAATGGAACAGGTAGACGGTTGAATTCTTTGTATATATTGCTTCTATATAGTCTAAGAAACCTATATGCAAAGCATCTAAACAGTAACAATCGCCAATTTTTTGATCTTCAAGTTTAAGTGAACAGCGAGCCCCATTGATAATCATGAAATGGAAATTATTTGTAACTTTCTACAAGTAGAACAATGAATAGTACAGGTAGACGGGTGAATTCTTTCTATATATTGCTTCTAAATAGTCTAAGAAACATATATGCAAAGCATCCAAACAGTACAATTCGCCAATTTTTTGTTCATCAAGTTTAAGTGAACTACGAGCCCCATTGTTAATCCTTTAAAGGAGATTATTTGTAAATTTCGACAAGTAGAACAATGATTGGAACACGTAGACGGTTGAAATCTTTGTATATATTGCTTCCATATAGTCTAAGAAACATGTACGCAAAGCATCCAAACAGTACCATTCGCCAATTTTTTGTTCTTCAAGTTTAAGTGAACAATGAGACCCATTGTTAATCCTTTATCGGAAATTATTTGTAACTTTCGACAAGTAGAACAATGAATGGAACAGGTAGCCGGTTGAAATCAATGTATATATTGCTTCTATATAGTCTAAGAAACATATATGCAAAGCATCCAAACAGTAACATTCGCCAATTTTTTGTTCTTCAAGTTTAAGTGAACAATGAGCCCCAATGGTTAGTCCTTTATCGGTAATTATTTGTAACTTTCGACAAGTAGAACAATGAATGGAACAGGTAGACGGTTGAAATCATTGTATATATTGCTTCCATATAGTTTAAGAAACATGTACGCAAAGCATCCAAACAGTAACAATCGCCAATTTTTTGATCTTCAAGTTTAAGTCAACTACGAGCCCCATTGTTAATCCTTTAAAGGAAATTATTTGTAAATTTCGACAAGTAGAACAATGAATGGAACAGGTAGACGGTTGAAATCATTGTATATATTGCTTCTATATAATCTAAGAAACATATATGCACAGCATCTAAACAATAACAATCGCCAATTTTTTGATCTTCAAGTTTAAGTGAACAGCGAGCCCCATTGATAATCATGGAATAGAAATTATTTGTAACTTTCTACAAGTAGAACAATGAATAGTACAGGTAGACGGGTGAAATCTTTCTATATATTGCTTCTAAATAGTCTAAGAACACATCTATGCAAAGCATCCATACAGTACAATTCGCCAATTTTTTGTTCTTCAAGTTTAAGTGAACTACGAGCCACATTGTTAATCCTTTAAAGGAAATTATTTGTAAATTTCGACAAGTAGAACAATGAATGGATCATGTAGACGGTTGAAATCATTGTATATATTGCTTCTATATAGTCTACGAAACATGTATGCATAGCATCCAAACAGTACAATTCGCCAATTTTTTGTTCTTCAAGTTTAAGTGAACAACGAGCCCCATTGTTAATCCTTTAAAGGAAATTATTTGTAAATTTCGACAAGTAGAACAATGATTGGAACACGTAGACGGTTGAAATCAATATATATATTGCTTCTATATAGTCTAAGAAACATATATGCAAAGCATCCAAACAGTACCAATCGCCAATTTTTTGTTCTTCAAGTTTAAGTGCACAATGAGCCCCATTGTTAATCCTTTATCGGAAATTATTTGTAACTTTCGACAAGTAGAACAATGAATGGAACAGGTAGACGGTTGAAATCCTTGTATATATTGCTTCCATATAGTCTAAGAAACATGTACGCAAAGCATCCAAACAGTACCATTCGGCAATTTTTTGTCCTTCAAGTTTGAGTGAACAATGAGCCCCATTGTTAATCCTTTATCGGAAATTATTTGTAACTTTCGACAAGTAGAACAATGAATCGAACAGGTAGACGGTTGAAATCTTTGTATATATTGCTTCTATATAGTCTAAAAAACATATATGCAAAGCATCCAAACAGTACAATTCGCCAATTTTTTGTTCTTCAAGTTTAAGTGAACAATGAGCCCCAATGATTAGTCCTTTATCGGTAATTATTTGTAACTTTCGACAAGTAGAACAATGAATGGAACAGGTAGACGGTTGAAATCATTGTATATATTGCTTCCATATAGTTTAAGAAACATGTACGCAAAGCATCCAAACAGTACCATTCGCCAATTTTTTGTCCTTCAAGTTTAAGTGAACAATGAGCCCCAATGGTTAATCCTTTATCGGACATTATTTGTAATTTTCGACAAGTAGAACAATGAATGGAACAGGTAGAAGGTTGAAATCTTTGTATATATTGCTTCTATATAATCTAAGAAACATATATGCAAAGCATCCAAACAGTAACATTCGCCAATTATTTGATCTTCAATTTTAAGTGAACTACGAGCCCCATTGTTAATACTTTAACGGAAATTGTTTGTAACTTGCGACAAGTAGAACAATGAATGGAACAGGTAGCCGGTTGAAATCAATGTATATATTGCTTCTATATAGTCTATGAAACATATATGCAAAGCATCCAAACAGTACCATTCGCCAATTTTTTGTTCTTCAAGTTTAAGTGAACGACGAGCCCCATTGTTAATCCTTTAAAGGAAATTATTTGTAAATTTCGACAAGTAGAACAATGATTGGAACACGTAGACGGTTGAAATCTTTGTATATATTGCTTCCATATAGTCTAAGAAACATGTACGCAAAGCATCCAAACAGTACCATTCGCCAATTTTTTGTTCTTCAAGTTTAAGTGAACAATGAGCCACAATGGTTAATCCTTTATCGGAAATTATTTGTAACTTTCGACAAGTAGAACAATGAATGGAACAGGTAGACGGTTGAAATCATTGTATATATTGCTTCCATATAGTTTAAGAAACATGTACGCAAAGCATCCAAACAGTACCATTCGCCAATTTTTTGTCCTTCAAGTTTAAGTGAACAATGAGCCCCAATGGTTAATCCTTTATCGGACATTATTTGTAATTTTCGACAAGTAGAACAATGAATGGAACAGGTAGAAGGTTGAAATCTTTGTATATATTGCTTCTATATAATCTAAGAAACATATATGCAAAGCATCCAAACAGTACCATTCGCCAATTATTTGATCTTCAATTTTAAGTGAACAATGAGCCCCAATGGTTAATCGTTTATCGGAAATTATTTGTAATTTTCGACAAGTAAAACAATGAATGGAACAGGTAGACGGTTGAATTCTTTGTATATATTGCTTCTATATAGTCTAAGAAACATATATGCAAAGCATCCAAACAGTACAATTCGCCAATTTTTTGTTTTTCAAGGTTAAGTGAAGAATGAGCCCCAATGGTTAATCGTTTATCGGAAATTATTTGTAATTTTCGACAAGTAGAACAATGAATGGAACAGGTAGACGGTTGAAATCTTTGTATATATTGCTTCTATATAATCTAAGAAACATATATGCAAAGCATCTAAACAGTAACAATCGCCAATTTTTTGATCTTCAAGTTTAAGTGAACAACGAGCCCCATTGTTAATTATTTAAAGGAAATTATTTGTAAATTTCGACAAGTAGAACAATGAATGGAACAGGTAGACTGTTGAAATCATTGCATATATTGCTTCTATATAGTCCAAGAAACATATATGCAAAGCGTCCAAACAGTACAATTCGCCAATTTTTTGCTCTTCAAGTTTAAGTGAACTACGAGCTCCATTGTTAATCCTTTAAAGGAAATTATTTGTAAATTTCGGAAAGTAGAACAATGAATGAAATAGGTAGATGGTTGAAATCATAGTATATATTGCTTCTATATAGTTTAAGAACCATATATGCAAAGCATCCAAACAGTACAATTTGCCAATTTTTTGTTCTTCAAGATTAAGTAAACTACGATCCCCATTGTTAATCCCTTAACGGAAATTATTTGTAACTTTCGACAAGTAGAACAATGAATGGAACAGGTAGACGGTTGAAATCATTGTATATATTGCTTCTATATAGTCTAAGAAACATATATGCAAAGCATCCAAACAGTACAATTCGACAATTTTTTGCTCTTCAAGTTTAAGTGAACTACGAGCCCCATTGTTAATCCTTTAAATGAAATTATTTGTAAATTTCGGCAAGTTGAACAATGAATGGAATAGGTAGACGGTTGAAATCATTGTATATATTGCTTCTATATAGTGTAAGAAACATATATGCAAAGCATCCAAACAGTACAATTCGACAATTTTTTGTTCTTCAAGTTTAGTGAACAATGAGCCCCAATGGTTAATCCTTTATCGGAAATTATTTGTAATTTTCGACAAGTAGAACAATGAATGGAACAGGTAGACGGTTGAAATCTTTGTATATATTGCTTCTATATAATCTAAGGAACATATATGCAAAGCATCCAAACAGTACAATTCGCCAATTATTTCATCTTCATGTTTAAGTGAACTACGAGCCCCATTGTTAATCCTTTAAAGGAGATTATTTGTAAATTTCGACAAGTAGAACAATGATTGGAACACGTAGACGGTTGAAATCTTTGTATATATTGCTTCCATATAGTCTAAGAAACATGTACGCAAAGCATCCAAACAGTACCATTCGCCAATTTTTTGTTCTTCAAGTTTAAGTGAACAATGAGACCCATTGTTAATCCTTTATCGGAAATTATTTGTAACTTTCGACAAGTAGAACAATGAATGGAACAGGTAGCCGGTTGAAATCAATGTATATATTGCTTCTATATAGTCTAAGAAACATATATGCAAAGCATCCAAACAGTAACATTCGCCAATTTTTTGTTCTTCAAGTTTAAGTGAACAACAAGCCCCATTGTTAATCCTTTAAAGGAAATTATTTGTAAATTTCGACAAGTAGAACAATGATTGGAACACGTAGACGGTTGAAATCTTTGTATATATTGTTTCCATATAGTCTAAGAAACATGTACGCAAAGTATCCAAAGAGCACAATTCGCCAATATTTGTTCTTCAAGTTTAAGTGAACTACGAGCCCCATTGTTAATCCTATAAAGGAAATTATTTGTAAATTTCGATAAGTAGAACAATGAATGGAACAGGTAGACGGTTGAAATCTTTGTATATATTGCTTCTATATAGCCTACGAAACATATATGCAAAGCATCCAAACAGTACAATTCGCCAATTTTTTGTTCTTCAAGTTTAAGTGAACTACGAGCCCCATTGTTAATCCTTTATCGGAAATTATTTGTAACTTTCGACAAGTAGAACAATGAATGGAACAGGTAGACGGTTGAAATATTTGTATATATTGCTTTCGTATAGTCTAAGAAACATATATGCAAAGCATCCAAACAGTACCATTCGCCAATTTTTTGTTCTTCAAGGTTAAGTGAACAATGAGCCCGATTGTTAATCCTTTATCGGAAATTATTTGTAACTTTCGACAAGTAGAACAATGAATGGAACAGGTAGACGGTTGAAATCTTTGAATATATCGCTTCTTTATAGTCTAAGATACTTATATGCAAAGCATCCAAACAGTACAATTCGCCAATTTTTTGTTCTTCAAGTTTAAGTGAACAATGAGCCCCAATGGTTAATCCTTTATCGGAAATTATTTGTAACTTCCGACAAGTAGAACAATGAATGGAACAGGGAGACGGTTGAAATATTTGTATATATTGCTTCCGTATAGTCTAAGAAACATATATGCAAAGCATCCAAACAGTACCATTCGCCAATTTTTTGTTCTTCAAGGTTAAGTGAACAATGTGCCCGATTGTTAATCCTTTATCGGAAATTATTTCTAACTTTCGACAAGTAGAACAATGAATGGAACACGTAGACGGTTAAAATCTTTGTATATATTGCTTCTATATAGACTAAGAAACATATATGCAAAGCATCCAAATAGTACAATTCGCCAATTTATTGTTCTTCAAGTTTAAGTGAACAACGAGCCCCATTGTTAATCCTTTAAAGGAAATTATTTGTAAATTACGACAAGTAGAACAATGATTGGAACACGTAGACGGTTGAAATCTTTGTATATATTGCTTCCATATAGTCTAAGAAACATGTACGCAAAGCATCCAAACAGTACAATTCGCCAATTTATTGTTCTTCAAGTTTAAGTGAACAAAGAGGCCCATTGATAATCATGAAACGGAAATTATTTGTAACTTTCGACAAGAAGAACAATAAATAGAACAGGTAGACGGTTGCAATCTTTGTATATGTTGCTTCTATATAGTCTAAGGAACCTATATGCAAAGCATCTAAACAGTAACATTCGCCAATTTTTTGATCTTCAAGTTTAAGTGAACAATGAGCCCCATTGTTAATCCTTTATCGGAAATTATTTCTAACTTTCGACAAGTAGAACAATGAATGGAACACGTAGACGGTTGAAATCTTTGAATATATTGCTTCTATATAGACTAAGAAACATATATGCAAAGCATCCAAACAGTACAATTCGCCAATTTATTGTTCTTCAAGTTTAAGGGAACAACGAGCCCCATTGTTAATCCTTTAAAGGAAATTATTTGTAAATTTCGACAAGTAGAACAATGATTGGAACACGTAGACGGTTGAAATATTATTACATATTGCTTCCATATAGTCTAAGAAACATATATGCAAAGCATCCAAACAGTACCATTCGCCAATTTTTTGTTCTTCAAGTTTAAGTGAACAATGAGCCCCATTGTTACTCCTTTATCGCAAATTATTTGTAACTTTCGACAAGTAGAACAATGAATGGAACAGGTAGACGGTTGAAATCTTTTTATATATTGCTTCTATATAGTCTAAGAAACATATATGCAAAGCATCCAAACAGTACAATTCGCCAATTTTTTGTTCTTCAAGTTTAAGTGAACAATGAGCCCCAATGGTTAATCCTTTATCGGAAATTATTTGTAACTTTCGACAAGTAGAACAATGAATGGAACAGGTAGACGGTTGAAATATTTGTATATATTGCTTCCGTATAGTCTAAGAAACATATATGCAAAGCTTCCAAACAGTACCATTCGCCAATTTTTTGTTCTTCAAGGTTAAGTGAACAATGGGCCCGATTGTTAATCCTTTATCGGAAATTATTTCTAACTTTCGACAAGTAGAACAATGAATGGAACACGTAGACGGTTGAAATATTTGTATATATTGCTTCTATATAGACTAAGAAACATATATGCAAAGCATCCAAATAGTACAATTCGCCAATTTATTGTTCTTCACGTTTAAGTGAACAACGAGCCCCATTGTTAATCCTTTAAAGGAAATTATTTGTAAATTTCTACAAGTAGAACAATGATTGGAACACGTAGACGGTTGAAATCAATGTATATATTGCTTCTATATAGTCTAAGAAACATATATGCAAAGCATCTAAACAGTAACATTCGCCAATTTTTTGATCTTCAAGTTTAAGCGAACAGCGAGCCCCATTGATAACCCTTTAAAGGAAATTATTTGTAAATTTCGACAAGTAGAACAATGAATGGAACAGGTAGACGGTTGAAATCTTTGTATATATTGCTTCTATATAGTCTAAGAAACATATATGCAAAGCATCCAAACAGTACAATTCGCCAATTTTTGGTTTTTCAAGTTTAATTGAACTACGAGCCCCATTGTTAATCCTTTAAAGGAAATTATTTGTAAATTTCGACAAGTAGAACAATGAATGGAACAGGTAGACGGTTGAAATCAATGTATATATTGCTTCTATATAGTCTAAGAAACATATATGCAAAGCATCCAAAGAGTACCATTCGCCAATTTTTTGTTCTTCAAGTTTAAGAGAACAATGAGCCAAATTGTTACTCCTTTATCGGAAATTATTTCTAACTTTCGACAAGTAGAACAATGAATGGAACAGGTAGACGGTTGAAATCTTTTTATATATTGCTTCTATATAGTCTAAGAAACATATATGCAAAGCATCCAAACAGTACAAATCGCCAATTTTTTGTTCTTCAAGTTTAAGTGAACAATGAGCCCCAATGGTTAATCCTTTATCGGAAATTATTTGTAACTTTCGACAAGTAGAACAATGAATGGAACAGGTAGACGGTTGAAATCAATGTATATATTGCTTCTATATAGTCTAAGAAACATATATGCAAAGCATCCAAAGAGTACCATTCGCCAATTTTTTGTTCTTCAAGTTTAAGTGAACAACGAGCCCCATCGTTAATCCTTTAAAGGAAATTATTTGTAAATTTCGAAAAGTAGAACAATGATTGGAACACGTAGACGGTTGAAATCAATGTATATATTGCTTCTATATAGTCTAAGAAACATATATGCAAAGCATCCAAAGAGTACCATTCGCCAATTTTTTGTTCTTCAAGTTTAAGTGAACAACGAGCCCCATCGTTAATCCTTTAAAGGAAATTATTTGTAAATTTCGAAAAGTAGAACAATGATTGGAACACGCAGACGGTTGAAATCTTTGTATATATTGCTTCCATATAGTCTAAGAAACATATATGCAAAACATCCAAACAGTACCATTCGCCAATTTTTTGTTCTTCAAGTTTAAGTAAACTACGATCCCCATTGTTAATCCTTTAAAGGAAATTATTTGTAAATTTCGACAAGTAGAACAATGATTGGAACGCGTGGACGGTTGAAATCTTTGTATATATTGCTTCCATATAGTCTAAGAAACATATATTCAAAGCATCCAAACAGTACAATTCGCCAATTTTTTGTTCTTCAAGTTTAAGTGAACAATGAGCCCCAATGGTTAATCCTTTATCGGAAATTATTTGTAACTTTCGACAAGTGAAACAATGAATGGAACAGGTAGACGGTTGAAATCTTTGTATATATTGCTTCTATATAGTCTAAGAAACATATATGCAAAGCATCCAAACAGTACAATTTGCCAATTTTTTGTTCTTCAAGTTTAAGTGAACAATGAGCCCCAATGGTTAATCCTTTATCGGAAATTATTTGTAACTTTCGACAAGTGAAACAATGAATGGAACAGGTAGACGGTTGAAATCTTTGTATATATTGCTTCTATATAGTCTAAGAAACATATATGCAAAGCATCCAAAAAGTACAATTCGCCAATTTTTGGTTTTTCAAGTTTAATTGAACTACGAGCCCCATTGTTAATCCTTTAAAGGAAATTATTTGTAAATTTCGGCAAGTAGAACAATGAATGGAACACGTAGACGGTTGAAATCTTTGTATATATTGCTTCTATATAGTCTAAGAAACATATATGCAAAGCAGCCAAACAGTACCATTCGCCAATTTTTTGTTCTTCAAGTTTAAGTGAACTACGAGCCCCATTGTTAATCCTTTAAAGGAAATTATTTGTAAATTTCGACAAGTAGAACAATGAATGGAACAGGTAGACGGTTGAAATCATTGTATATATTGCTTCTATATAGTCTTAGAAACATATACGCAAAGCATCCAAACAGTACCATTCGCCAATTTTTTGTTCTTCAAGTTTAAGTGAACAATGAGCCCCATTGTTAATCCTTTAACGGAAATTAATTGTAACTTTCTACAAGTAGAACAATGATTGGGACACGTAGACGGTTGAAATCTTTGTATATATTGCTTCTATATAATCTTAGAAACATATATGCAAAGCATCCAAACAGAACCATTCGCCAATTTTTTGTTCTTAATGGTTAAGTGAACAATGAGCCCCATTGTTAATCCTTTATCGGAAATTATTTGTAACTTTCGACAAGTAGAACAATGAATGGAACAGGTAGACGGTTGAAATCTTTGTATATATTGCTTCCATCTAGTGTAAGAAACAAATATGCAAAGCATCCAAACAGTACAATTCACCAATTTTTTGTTCTTCAAGTTTAAGTGAACAATGAGCCCCAATGGTTAATCCTTTATCGGAAATTATTTGTAACTTTCGACAAGTAGAACAATGAATGGAACAGGTAGACGGTTGAAATATTTGTATATATTGCTTTCGTATAGTCTATGAAACATATATGCAAAGCATCCAAACAGTACCATTCGCCAATTTTTTGTTCTTCAAGGTTAAGTGAACAATGAGCCCGATTGTTAATCCTTTATCGGAAATTATTTGTAACTTTCGACAAGTAGAACAATGAATGGAACAGGTAGACGGTTGAAATCTTTTTATATATTGCTTCTATATAGTCTAAGAAACATATATGCAAAGCATCCAAACAGTACAATTCGCCAATTTTTTGTTCTTCAAGTTTAAGTGAACAATGAGCCCCAATGGTTAATCCTTTATCGGAAATTATTTGTAACTTTCGACAAGTAGAACAATGAATGGAACAGGTAGACGGTTGAAATATTTGTATATATTGCTTTCGTATAGTCTATGAAACATATATGCAAAGCATCCAAACAGTACCATTCGCCAATTTTTTGTTCTTCAAGGTTAAGTGAACAATGAGCCCGATTGTTAATCCTTTATCGGAAATTATTTGTAACTTTCGACAAGTAGAACAATGAATGGAACAGGGAGACGGTTGAAATATTTGTATATATTGCTTCCGTATAGTCTAAGAAACATATATGCAAAGCATCCAAACAGTACCATTCGCCAATTTTTTGTTCTTCAAGGTTAAGTGAACAACGAGCCCCATCGTTAATCCTTTAAAGGAAATTATTTGTAAATTTCGAAAAGTAGAACAATGATTGGAACACGTAGACGGTTGAAATCAATGTATATATTGCTTCTATATAGTCTAAGAAACATATATGCAAAGCATCCAAAGAGTACCATTCGCCAATTTTTTGTTCTTCAAGTTTAAGTGAACAACGAGCCCCATCGTTAATCCTTTAAAGGAAATTATTTGTAAATTTCGAAAAGTAGAACAATGATTGGAACACGCAGACGGTTGAAATCTTTGTATATATTGCTTCCATATAGTCTAAGAAACATATATGCAAAACATCCAAACAGTACCATTCGCCAATTTTTTGTTCTTCAAGTTTAAGTAAACTACGATCCCCATTGTTAATCCTTTAAAGGAAATTATTTGTAAATTTCGACAAGTAGAACAATGATTGGAACGCGTGGACGGTTGAAATCTTTGTATATATTGCTTCCATATAGTCTAAGAAACATATATTCAAAGCATCCAAACAGTACAATTCGCCAATTTTTTGTTCTTCAAGTTTAAGTGAACTACGAGCCCCATGGTTAATACTTTAACGGAAATTATTTGTAACTTGCGACAAGTAGAACAATGAATGGAACAGGTAGCCGGTTGAAATCAATGTATATATTGCTTCTATATAGTCTAAGAAACATATATGCAAAGCATCCAAACAGTACCATTCGCCAATTTTTTGTTCTTCAAGTTTAAGTGAACAACGAGCCCCATTGTTAATCCTTTAAAGCAAATTATTTGTAAATTTCGACAAGTAGAACAATGATTGGAACACGTAGACGGTTGAAATCTTTGTATATATTGCTTCCATATAGTCTAAGAAACATGTACGCAAAGCATCCAAACAGTACCATTCGCCAATTTTTTGTTCTTCAAGTTTAAGTGAACAATGAGACCCATTGTTAATCCTTTATCGGAAATTATTTGTAACTTTCGACAAGTAGAACAATGAATGGAACAGGTAGCCGGTTGAAATCAATGTATATATTGCTTCTATATAGTCTAAGAAACATATATGCAAAGCATCCAAACAGTAACATTCGCCAATTTTTTGTTCTTCAAGTTTAAGTGAACAACAAGCCCCATTGTTAATCCTTTAAAGGAAATTATTTGTAAATTTCGACAAGTAGAACAATGATTGGAACACGTAGACGGTTGAAATCTTTGTATATATTGTTTCCATATAGTCTAAGAAACATGTACGCAAAGTATCCAAAGAGCACAATTCGCCAATATTTGTTCTTCAAGTTTAAGTGAACTACGAGCCCCATTGTTAATCCTATAAAGGAAATTATTTGTAAATTTCGATAAGTAGAACAATGAATGGAACAGGTAGACGGTTGAAATCTTTGTATATATTGCTTCTATATAGCCTACGAAACATATATGCAAAGCATCCAAACAGTACAATTCGCCAATTTATTGTTCTTCAAGTTTAAGGGAACAACGAGCCCCATTGTTAATCCTTTAAAGGAAATTATTTGTAAATTTCGACAAGTAGAACAATGATTGGAACACGTAGACGGTTGAAATATTATTACATATTGCTTCCATATAGTCTAAGAAACATATATGCAAAGCATCCAAACAGTACCATTCGCCAATTTTTTGTTCTTCAAGTTTAAGTGAACAATGAGCCCCATTGTTACTCCTTTATCGGAAATTATTTGTAACTTTCGACAAGTAGAACAATGAATGGAACAGGTAGACGGTTGAAATCTTTTTATATATTGCTTCTATATAGTCTAAGAAACATATATGCAAAGCATCCAAACAGTACAATTCGCCAATTTTTTGTTCTTCAAGTTTAAGTGAACAATGAGCCCCAATGGTTAATCCTTTATCGGAAATTATTTGTAACTTTCGACAAGTAGAACAATGAATGGAACAGGTAGACGGTTGAAATATTTGTATATATTGCTTCCGTATAGTCTAAGAAACATATATGCAAAGCTTCCAAACAGTACCATTCGCCAATTTTTTGTTCTTCAAGGTTAAGTGAACAATGGGCCCGATTGTTAATCCTTTAAAGGAAATTATTTGTAAATTTCTACAAGTAGAACAATGATTGGAACACGTAGACGGTTGAAATCAATGTATATATTGCTTCTATATAGTCTAAGAAACATATATGCAAAGCATCTAAACAGTAACATTCGCCAATTTTTTGATCTTCAAGTTTAAGCGAACAGCGAGCCCCATTGATAACCCTTTAAAGGAAATTATTTGTAAATTTCGACAAGTAGAACAATGAATGGAACAGGTAGACGGTTGAAATCTTTGTATATATTGCTTCTATATAGTCTAAGAAACATATATGCAAAGCATCCAAACAGTACAATTCGCCAATTTTTGGTTTTTCAAGTTTAATTGAACTACGAGCCCCATTGTTAATCCTTTAAAGGAAATTATTTGTAAATTTCGACAAGTAGAACAATGAATGGAACAGGTAGACGGTTGAAATCAATGTATATATTGCTTCTATATAGCCTAAGAAACATATATGCAAAGCATCCAAAGAGTACCATTCGCCAATTTTTTGTTCTTCAAGTTTAAGAGAACAATGAGCCCCATTGTTACTCCTTTATCGGAAATTATTTCGAACTTTCGACAAGTAGAACAATGAATGGAACAGGTAGACGGTTGAAATCTTTTTATATATTGCTTCTATATAGTCTAAGAAACATATATGCAAAGCATCCAAACAGTACCATTCGCCAATTTTTTGTTCTTCAAGTTTAAGTGAACTACGAGCCCCATTGTTAATACTTTAACGGAAACTATTTGTAACTTTCTACAAGTAGAACAATGATTGGAACACGCAGACGGTTGAAATCTTTGTATATATTGCTTCCATATAGTCTAAGAAACATATATGCAAAGCATACAAACAGTACCATTCGCCACTTTTTTGTTCTTCAAGTTTAAGTAAACTACGATCCCCATTGTTAATCCCTTAACGGAAATTGTTTGTAATTTTCGACAAGTAGAACAGTGAATGGAACAGGTAGACGGTTGAAATCTTTGTATATATTGCTTCTATATAGACTAAGAAACATATATGCAAAGCATCCAAACAGTACAATTCGCCAATTTATTGTTCTTCAAGTTTAAGGGAACAACGAGCCCCATTGTTAATCCTTTAAAGGAAATTATTTGTAAATTTCGACAAGTAGAACAATGATTGGAACACGTAGACGGTTGAAATATTATTACATATTGCTTCCATATAGTCTAAGAAACATATATGCAAAGCATCCAAACAGTACCATTCGCCAATTTTTTGTTCTTCAAGTTTAAGTGAACAATGAGCCCCATTGTTACTCCTTTATCGGAAATTATTTGTAACTTTCGACAAGTAGAACAATGAATGGAACAGGTAGACGGTTGAAATCTTTTTATATATTGCTTCTATATAGTCTAAGAAACATATATGCAAAGCATCCAAACAGTACAATTCGCCAATTTTTTGTTCTTCAAGTTTAAGTGAACAATGAGCCCCAATGGTTAATCCTTTATCGGAAATTATTTGTAACTTTCGACAAGTAGAACAATGAATGGAACAGGTAGACGGTTGAAATATTTGTATATATTGCTTCCGTATAGTCTAAGAAACATATATGCAAAGCTTCCAAACAGTACCATTCGCCAATTTTTTGTTCTTCAAGGTTAAGTGAACAATGGGCCCGATTGTTAATCCTTTAAAGGAAATTATTTGTAAATTTCTACAAGTAGAACAATGATTGGAACACGTAGACGGTTGAAATCAATGTATATATTGCTTCTATATAGTCTAAGAAACATATATGCAAAGCATCTAAACAGTAACATTCGCCAATTTTTTGATCTTCAAGTTTAAGCGAACAGCGAGCCCCATTGATAACCCTTTAAAGGAAATTATTTGTAAATTTCGACAAGTAGAACAATGAATGGAACAGGTAGACGGTTGAAATCTTTGTATATATTGCTTCTATATAGTCTAAGAAACATATATGCAAAGCATCCAAACAGTACAATTCGCCAATTTTTGGTTTTTCAAGTTTAATTGAACTACGAGCCCCATTGTTAATCCTTTAAAGGAAATTATTTGTAAATTTCGACAAGTAGAACAATGAATGGAACAGGTAGACGGTTGAAATCAATGTATATATTGCTTCTATATAGCCTAAGAAACATATATGCAAAGCATCCAAAGAGTACCATTCGCCAATTTTTTGTTCTTCAAGTTTAAGAGAACAATGAGCCCCATTGTTACTCCTTTATCGGAAATTATTTCGAACTTTCGACAAGTAGAACAATGAATGGAACAGGTAGACGGTTGAAATCTTTTTATATATTGCTTCTATATAGTCTAAGAAACATATATGCAAAGCATCCAAACAGTACAAATCGCCAATTTTTTGTTCTTCAAGTTTAAGTGAACAATGAGCCCCAATGGTTAATCCTTTAAAGGAAATTATTTGTAAATTTCGAAAAGTAGAACAATGATTGGAACACGTAGACGGTTGAAATCTTTGTATATATTGCTTCCATATAGTCTAAGAAACTTGTACGCAAAGCATCCAAACAGTACCATTCGCCATTTTTTTGTTCTTCAAGTTTAAGTGAACAATGAGCCCCAATGGTTAATCCTTTATCGGAAATTATTTGTAACTTTCGACAAGTAGAACAATGTATGGATCAGGTAGACGGTTGAAATCTTTGTATATATTGCTTCTATATAGTCTAATAAACTTATATGCAAAGCATACAAACAGTACAATTCGCCAATTTTTTGTTCTTCAAGTTTAAGTGAACAATGAGCCCCAATGGTTAATCCTTTATCGGAAATTATTTGTAACTTTCGACAAGTAGAACAATGAATGGAACAGGTAGACGGTTGAAATCTTTGTATATATTGCTTCTATATAGTCTAAGAAACATATATGCAAAGCATCCAAACAGTACAATTCGCCAATTTTTGGTTTTTCAAGTTTAATTGAACTACGAGCCCCATTGTTAATCCTTTAAAGGAAATTATTTGTAAATTTCGACAAGTAGAACAATGAATGGAACAGGTAGACGGTTGAAATCAATGTATATATTGCTTCTTCATAGTCTAAGAAACATATATGCAAAGCAACCAAACAGTACCATTCGCCAATTTTTTGTTCTTCAAGTTTAAGTGAACAATGAGCCCCAATGGTTAATCCTTTATCGGAAATTATTTGTAATTTTCGACAAGTAGAATAATGAATGGAACATGTAAACGGTTGAAATCTTTGGATATATTGCTTCTATATAACCTAAGAAACATATATGCAAAGCATACAAACAGTACCATTTGCCAATTTTTTGTTCTTCAAGGTTAAGTGAACAATGAGCCACATTGTTAATCCTTTATCGGAAACTATTTGTAACTTTATACAAGTAGAACAATAATTGGAACACGTAGACGGTTGAAATCTTTGTATATATTGCTTCTATATAGACTAAGAAACATATATGCAAAGCATCCAAACAGTACCATTCGCCAATTTTTTGTTCTTCAACTTTAAGTGAACAACGAGCCCCATTGATAATCATGAAACTGAAATTATTTGTAACTTTCGACAAGTAGAACAATGAATGGAACAGGTAGACGGTTGAAATCTTTGTATATATTGCTTCTATATAATCTAATAAACTTATATGCAAAGCATCCAAACAGTACAATTCGCCAATTTTTTGTTCTTCAAGTTTAAGTGAACAATGAGCCCCAATGGTTAATCCTTTATCGGAAATTATTTGTAACTTTCGACAAGTAGAGCAATGATTGGAACACGTAGACGGTTGAAA
This sequence comes from Cerceris ruficornis, assembly GCA_963989415.1. Taxonomy (NCBI): domain Eukaryota; kingdom Metazoa; phylum Arthropoda; class Insecta; order Hymenoptera; family Crabronidae; genus Cerceris; species Cerceris ruficornis. The sequence continues at coordinate 42,312 of CAXDIW010000316.1, read as the reverse complement.
TCTTTGTATATATTGCTTCTATATAGTCTAAGAAACATATATGCAAAGCATCCAAAGAGTACCATTCGCCAATTTTTTGTTCTTCAAGTTTAAGTGAACAACGAGCCCCATCGTTAATCCTTTAAAGGAAATTATTTGTAAATTTCGACAAGTAGAACAATGATTGGAACACGTAGACGGTAGAAATCTTTGTATATATTGCTTCCGTATAGTCTAAGAAACATATATGCAAAGCATCCGAACAGTACAATTCGCCAATTTTTTGTTCTTCAAGTTTAAGTGAACAATGAGCCCCAATGGTTAATCCTTTATCGGAAATTATTTGTAACTTTCGACAAGTAGAACAGTGAATGGAACAGGTAGACGGTTGAAATCTTTGTATATGTTGCTTCTATATAGTCTAAGAAACCTATATGCGAAGCATCTAAACAGTAACATTCGCCAATTTTTTGATCTTCAAGGTTAAGTGAACAGCGAGCCCCATTGATAATCATGAAACGGAAATTATTTGTAACTTTCGACAAGATGAACAATGAATAGAACAGGTAGACGGTTGAAATCTTTGTATATGTTGCTTCTATATAGTCTAAGAAACCTATATGCGAAGCATCTAAACAGTAACATTCGCCAATTTTTTGATCTTCAAGGTTAAGTGAACAGCGAGCCCCATTGATAATCGTGAAATGGAAATTATTTGTAACTTTCTACAAGTAGAACAATGAATATTACAGGTAGACGGTTGAAATCTTTGTATATGTTGCTTCTATATAGTCTAAGAAACCTATATGCGAAGCATCTAAACAGTAACATTCGTCAATTTTTTGATCTTCAAGGTTAAGTGAACAGAGAGCACCATTGTTAATCCTTTATCGGAAATTATTTGTAACTTTCGACAAGTAGAACAGTGAATGGAACAGGTAGACGGTTGAAATCTTTGTATATGTTGCTTCTATATAGTCTAAGAAACCTATATGCGAAGCATCTAAACAGTAACATTCGCCAATTTTTTGATCTTCAAGGTTAAGTGAACAGCGAGCCCCATTGATAATCATGAAATGGAAATTATTTGTAACTTTCTACAAGTAGAACAATGAATAGTACAGGTAGACAGGTGAAATCTTTGTATATATTGCTTCCATATAGTCTAAGAAACATATATGCAAAGCATCCAAACAGTACCATTCGCCAATTTTTTGTTCTTCAAGTTTAAGTGAACAATGAGCCCCATGGTTAATCCTTTATCGGAAATTATTTGTAACTTTCGACAAGTAGAACATTGAATGGAACAGGTAGACGGTTGAAATCTTTGTATCTATTGCTTCTATATAGTATAAGAAACATATATGCAAAGCATCCAAACAGTACCATTCGCCAATTTTTTGTTCTTCAAGTTTAAGTGAACTGCGAGCTCCATTGTTAATCCTTTAAAGGAAATTATTTATAACTTTCGACAAGTAGAACAATGAATGGAACAGGTAGACGGTTGAAATCTTTGTATATATTGCTTCTATATAGTCTAAGAAACATATATGCAAAGCATCCAAACAGTACAATTCGCCAATTTTTGATTTTTCAAGTTTAATTGAACTACGAGCCCCATTGTTAATCCTTTAAAAGAAATTATTTGTAAATTTCGACAAGTAGAACAATGAATGGAACAGGTAGACGGTTGAAATCAATGTATATATTGCTTCTATATAGTCTAAGAAACATATATGCAAAGCATCCAAACAGTACCATTCGCCAATTTTTTGTTCTTCAAGTTTAAGTGAACAACGAGCACCATCGTAAATCCTTTAAAGGAAATTATTTGTAAATTTCGAAAAGTAGAACAATGATTGGAACAAGTAGACGGTTGAAATCTTTGTATATATTGCTTCTATATAGTCTAAGAAACATATATGCAAAGCATCCAAAGAGTACCATTCGCCAATTTTTTGTTTTTCAAGTTTAAGTGAACAACGAGCCCCATCGTTAATCCTTTAAAGGAAATTATTTGTAAATTTCGAAAAGTAGAACAATGATTGGAACACGTAGACGGTTGAAATCTTTGTATATATTGCTTCCATATAGTCTAAGAAACTTGTACGCAAACCATCCAAACAGTACCATTCGCCATTTTTTTGTTCTTCAAGTTTAAGTGAACAATGAGCCCCAATGGTTAATCCTTTATCGGAAATTATTTGTAACTTTCGACAAGTAGAACAATGTATGGATCAGGTAGACGGTTGAAATCTTTGTATATATTGCTTCTATATAGTCTAATAAACTTATATGCAAAGCATACAAACAGTACAATTCGCCAATTTTTTGTTCTTCAAGTTTAAGTGAACAATGAGCCCCAATGGTTAATCCTTTATCGGAAATTATTTGTAACTTTCGACAAGTAGAACAATGAATGGAACAGGTAGACGGTTGAAATCTTTGTATATATTGCTTCTATATAGTCTAAGAAACATATATGCAAAGCATCCAAACAGTACAATTCGCCAATTTTTGATTTTTCAAGTTTAATTGAACTACGAGCCCCATTGTTAATCCTTTAAAAGAAATTATTTGTAAATTTCGACAAGTAGAACAATGAATGGAACAGGTAGACGGTTGAAATCAATGTATATATTGCTTCTATATAGTCTAAGAAACATATATGCAAAGCATCCAAACAGTACCATTCGCCAATTTTTTGTTCTTCAAGTTTAAGTGAACAACGAGCACCATCGTAAATCCTTTAAAGGAAATTATTTGTAAATTTCGAAAAGTAGAACAATGATTGGAACAAGTAGACGGTTGAAATCTTTGTATATATTGCTTCTATATAGTCTAAGAAACATATATGCAAAGCATCCAAAGAGTACCATTCGCCAATTTTTTGTTTTTCAAGTTTAAGTGAACAACGAGCCCCATCGTTAATCCTTTAAAGGAAATTATTTGTAAATTTCGAAAAGTAGAACAATGATTGGAACACGTAGACGGTTGAAATCTTTGTATATATTGCTTCCATATAGTCTAAGAAACTTGTACGCAAAGCATCCAAACAGTACCATTCGCCATTTTTTTGTTCTTCAAGTTTAAGTGAACAATGAGCCCCAATGGTTAATCCTTTATCGGAAATTATTTGTAACTTTCGACAAGTAGAACAATGTATGGATCAGGTAGACGGTTGAAATCTTTGTATATATTGCTTCTATATAGTCTAATAAACTTATATGCAAAGCATACAAACAGTACAATTCGCCAATTTTTTGTTCTTCAAGTTTAAGTGAACAATGAGCCCCAATGGTTAATCCTTTATCGGAAATTATTTGTAACTTTCGACAAGTAGAACAATGAATGGAACAGGTAGACGGTTGAAATCTTTGTATATATTGCTTCTATATAGTCTAAGAAACATATATGCAAAGCATCCAAACAGTACAATTCGCCAATTTTTGGTTTTTCAAGTTTAATTGAACTACGAGCCCCATTGTTAATCCTTTAAAGGAAATTATTTGTAAATTTCGACAAGTAGAACAATGAATGGAACAGGTAGACGGTTGAAATCAATGTATATATTGCTTCTATATAGTCTAAGAAACATATATGCAAAGCATCCAAAGAGTACCATTCGCCAATTTTTTGTTCTTCTAGTTTAAGTGAACAACGAGCCCCATCGTTAATCCTTTAAAGGAAATTATTTGTAAATTTCTAAAAGTAGAACAATGATTGGAACACGTAGACGGTTGAAATCTTTGTATATATTGCTTCTATATAGTCTAAGAAACATATATGCAAAGCATCCAAAGAGTACCATTCGCCAATTTTTTGTTCTTCAAGTTTAAGTGAACAACGAGCCCCATCGTTAATCCTTTAAAGGAAATTATTTGTAAATTTCGAAAAGTAGAACAATGATTGGAACACGTAGACGGTTGAAATCTTTGTATATATTGCTTCCATATAGTCTAAGAAACTTGTACGCAAAGCATCCAAACAGTACCATTCGCCATTTTTTTGTTCTTCAAGTTTAAGTGAACAATGAGCCCCAATGGTTAATCCTTTATCGGAAATTATTTGTAACTTTCGACAAGTAGAACAATGTATGGATCAGGTAGACGGTTGAAATCTTTGTATATATTGCTTCCATATAGTCTAATAAACTTATATGCAAAGCATCCAAAGAGTACCATTCGCCAATTTTTTGTTCATCAAGTTTAAGTGAACTACGAGCACCATTGTTAATCCTTTAAAGGAAATTATTTGTAAATTTCGACAAGTAGAACAATGAATGGAACAGGTAGACGGTTGAAATCATTGTATATATTGCTTCTATATAGTCTTAGAAACATATATGCAAAGCATCCAAACAGTACCATTCGCCAATTTTTTGTTCTTCAAGTTTAAGTGAACAATGAGCCCCAGTGTTAATCCTTTAACGGAAATTAATTGTAACTTTCTACAAGTAGAACAATGATTGGAACACGTAGACGGTTGAAATCTTTGTATATATTGCTTCTATATAATCTAAGAAACATATATGCAAAGCATTCAAACAGAACCATTCGCCAATTTTTTGTTCTTCAAGATTAAGTGAACTACGAGCCCCATTGTTAATCCTTTGAAGGAAATTATTGGTAAATTTCGACAAGTAGAACAATGAATGGAATAGGCTGACGGTTGAAATCATTGTATATATATGCTTCCATATAGTCTAAGAAACATATATGCAAAGCATCCAAACAGTACCATTCGCCAATTTTTTGTCCTTCAAGTTTAAGTGAACTACGAGCCCCATTGTTAATCCTTTATCGGAAATTATTTGTAAATTTCGACAAGTAGAACAATGAATGGAACAGGTAGACGGTTGAAATCTTTGTATATATTGCTTCTATATAGTCTAAGAAACATATATGCAAAGCATCCAAACAGTACAATTCGCCAATTTATTGTTCTTCAAGTTTAAGTGTACAACGAGCCCCATTGTTAATCCTTTAAAGGAAATTATTTGTAAATTTCGACAAGTAGAACAATGAATGGAATAGGTAGACGATTGAAATCATTGTATATATATGCTTCCATATAGTCTAAGAAACATATATGCAAAGCATCCAAACAGTACAATTCGCCAATTTTTTGTTTTTCAAGTTTAAGTGAACAATGAACCCCAATGGTTAATCCTTTATTGGAAATTATTTGTAACTTTCGACAAGTAGAACAATGAATGGAACAGGTAGACGGTTGAATTCTTTGTATATATTGCTTCTATATAGTCTATGAAACATATATGCAAAGCATCCAAACAGTACCATTCGCCAATTTATTGTTCTTCTAGTTTAAGTGAACAACGAGCCCCATTGTTAATCCTTTAAAGGAAATTATTTGTAAATTTCGACAAGTAGAACAATGATTGGAACAAATAGACGGTTGAAATCTTTGTATATGTTGCTTCTATATAGTCTAAGAAACATATATGCAAAGCATCCAAACAGTACCATTCGCCAATTTTTTGTTCTTCAAGTTTAAGAGAACAATGAGACCCAATGGTTAATCCTTTATCGGAAATTATTTGTAACTTTCGACAGGTAGAACAATGAATGGAACAGGTAGGCGGGTGAAATCTTTGTATATATTACTTCTATATAGTCTAAGAAACATATATGCAAAGCATCCAAACAGTACCATTCGTCAATTTTTTGTTCTTCAAGTTTAAGTGAACAATGAGCCCCATGGTTAATCCTTTATCGGAAATTATTTGTAACTTTCGACAAGTAGAACATTGAATGGAACAGGTAGACGGTTGAAATCTTTGTATATATTGCTTCTATATAGTCTAAGAAACATATATGCAAAGCATCCAAACAGTACAATTCGCCAATTTTTGATTTTTCAAGTTTAATTGAACTACGAGCCCCATTGTTAATCCTTTAAAGGAAATTATTTGTAAATTTCGACAAGTAGAACAATGAATGGAACAGGTAGACGGTTGAAATCAATGTATATATTGCTTCTATATAGTCTAAGAAACATATATGCAAAGCATCCAAAGAGTACCATTCGCCAATTTTTTGTTCTTCTAGTTTAAGTGAACAACGAGCCCCATCGTTAATCCTTTAAAGGAAATTATTTGTAAATTTCGAAAAGTAGAACAATGATTGGAACACGTAGACTGTTGAAATCTTTGTATATATTGCTTCTATATAGTCTAAGAAACATATATGCAAAGCATCCAAAGAGTACCATTCGCCAATTTTTTGTTCTTCAAGTTTAAGTGAACAACGAGCCCCATCGTTAATCCTTTAAAGGAAATTATTTGTAAATTTCGAAAAGTAGAACAATGATTGGAACACGTAGACGGTTGAAATCTTTGTATATATTGCTTCTATATAGTCTAAGAAACATATATGCAAAGCATCCAAACAGTACAATTCGCCAATTTATTGTTCTTCAAGTTTAAGTGTACAACGAGCCCCATTGTTAATCCTTTAAAGGAAATTATTTGTAAATTTCGACAAGTAGAACAATGAATGGAATAGGTAGACGATTGAAATCATTGTATATATATGCTTCCATATAGTCTAAGAAACATATATGCAAAGCATCCAAACAGTACAATTCGCCAATTTTTTGTTTTTCAAGTTTAAGTGAACAATGAACCCCAATGGTTAATCCTTTATTGGAAATTATTTGTAACTTTCGACAAGTAGAACAATGAATGGAACAGGTAGACGGTTGAATTCTTTGTATATATTGCTTCTATATAGTCTATGAAACATATATGCAAAGCATCCAAACAGTACCATTCGCAAATTTATTGTTCTTCTAGTTTAAGTGAACAACGAGCCCCATTGTTAATCCTTTAAAGGAAATTATTTGTAAATTTCGACAAGTAGAACAATGATTGGAACAAATAGACGGTTGAAATCTTTGTATATGTTGCTTCTATATAGTCTAAGAAACATATATGCAAAGCATCCAAACAGTACCATTCGCCAATTTTTTGTTCTTCAAGTTTAAGAGAACAATGAGCCCCAATGGTTAATCCTTTATCGGAAATTATTTGTAACTTTCGACAGGTAGAACAATGAATGGAACAGGTAGGCGGGTGAAATCTTTGTATATATTACTTCTATATAGTCTAAGAAACATATATGCAAAGCATCCAAACAGTACCATTCGTCAATTTATTGTTCTTCAAGTTTAAGTGAACAACGAGCCCCATTGATAATCATGAAATGGAAATTATTTTTAACTTTCTACAAGTAGATCAATGAATAGTACAGGTAGACGGGTGAAATCTTTCTATATATTGCATCTAAATAGTCTAAGAAACATATATACAAAGCATCCAAACAGTACAATTCGCCAATTTTTTGTTCTTCAAGTTTAAGTGAACTACGATCCCCATTGTTAAAACTTTAACGGAAATTATTTGTAACTTTCGACAAGTAGAACAATGATTGGAACAGGTAGACGGTTGAAATAAATGTATATATTGCTTCTATATAGTCCAAGATACATATATGCAAAGCATCCAAACAGTACAATTCGCCAATTTTATGTTCTTCAAGTTTAAATGAACAACGAGCCCCATTGATAATCATGAAAGGGAAATTATTTGAAACTTTCTACAAGTAGAACAATGAATGGAACAGGTAGACGGTTGAAATCTTTGTATATATTGCTGCTATATAATCTAAGAAACATATATTCAAAGCATCCAAACAGTACCATTCGCTAATTTTTTGTCCTTCAAGTTTAAGTGAACTACGAGCCCCATTGTTAATCCTTTAACGGAAATTATTTGTAACTTTCGACAAGTAGGACAATGAATGGAACTGGTAGCCGGTTGAAATCATTGTATATATTGCTTCTACATAGTCTAAGAAACATATATGCAAAGCATCCAAACAGTACAATTCGCCAATTTTTTGTTCTTCAAGTTTAAGTGAACAATGAGCCCCAATGGTTAATCCTTTATCGGAAATTATTTGTAACTTTCGACAAGTAGAACAATGAATGGAACAGGTAGACGGTTGAAATCTTTGTATATATTACTTCTATATAGTCTAAGAAACATATATGCAAAGCATCCAAACAGTACCATTCGCCAATTTATTGTTCTTCAAGTTTAAGGGAACAATGAGCCCCAATGGTTAATCCTTTAAAGGAAGTTATTTGTAACTTTCGACAAGTAGAACAATGAATGGAACCTGTAGGCGGGTGAAATCTTTGTTTATATTACTTCTATATAGTCTAAGAAACATATATGCAAAGCATCCAAAAAGTACAATTCGTCAATTTATTGTTCTTCAAGTTTAACTGTACAACGAGCCCCATTGTTAATCCTTTAAAGGAAATTATTTGTAAATTTCGACAAGTAGAACAATGAATGGAATAGGTGGACGGTTGAAATCATTGTATATATTGCTTCCATATAGTCTAAGAAACATATATGCAAAGCATCCAAACAGAAAAATTCGCCAATTTTTTGTTTTTCAAGTTTAAGTGAACAATGAACCCCAATGGTTAATCCTTTATCGGAAATTATTTGTAATTTTCGACAAGTAGAACAATGAATGGAACAGGTAGACGGTTGAAATCTTTTTATATATTGCTTCCATATAGTCTAAGATACATATACGCAAAGCATCCAAACAGTACCATTCGCTAATTTTTTGTTCTTCAAGTTTAAGTGAACAATGAGCCCCAATGGTTAATACTTTATCGGAAATTATTTGTAATTTTCGACAAGTAGAACAATGAATGGAACAGGTAGACGGTTGAAATCTTTGTATATATTGCTTCTATATAATCTAAGAAACATATATGCAAAGCATCTAAACAGTAACAATCGCCAATTTTGTGATCTTCAAGTTTAAGTGAACAGCGAGCCCCATTGTTAATCCTTTAAAGGAAATTATTTGTAAATTTCGACAAGTAGAACAATGATTGGAACACGTAGACGGTTGAAATCTTTGTATATATTGCTTCTATATAATCGAAGAAACATATATGCAAAGCATCCAAACAGTACCATTCGCCAATTTTTTGTTCTTCAAGTTTAAGTGAACAACGAGCCCCATTGATAATCATGAAATGGAAATTATTTGTAACTTTCGACAAGTAGAACAATGAATGGAACAGGTAGACGGTTGAATTCTTTGTATATATTGCTTCTATATAGTCTAAGAAACATATATGCAAAGCATCCAAACAGTACAATTCGCCAATTTATTGTTCTTCAAGTTTAAGTGTACAACGAGCCCCATTGTTAATCCTTTAAAGGAAATTATTTGTAAATTTCGACAAGTAGAACAATGAATGGAATAGGTAGACGATTGAAATCATTGTATATATATGCTTCCATATAGTCTAAGAAACATATATGCAAAGCATCCAAACAGTACAATTCGCCAATTTTTTGTTTTTCAAGTTTAAGTGAACAATGAACCCCAATGGTTAATCCTTTATCGGAAATTATTTGTAACTTTCGACAAGTAGAACAATGAATGGAACAGGTAGACGGTTGAATTCTTTGTATATATTGCTTCTATATAGTCTATGAAACATATATGCAAAGCATCCAAACAGTACCATCCGCCAATTTATTGTTCTTCTAGTTTAAGTGAACAACGAGCCCCATTGTTAATCCTTTAAAGGAAATTATTTGTAAATTTCGACAAGTAGAACAATGATTGGAACAAATAGACGGTTGAAATCTTTGTATATGTTGCTTCTATATAGTCTAAGAAACATATATGCAAAGCATCCAAACAGTACCATTCGCCAATTTTTTGTCCTTCAAGTTTAAGTGAACTACGAGCCCCATTGTTAATCCTTTATCGGAAATTATTTGTAAATTTCGACAAGTAGAACAATGAATGGAACAGGTAGACGGTTGAAATCTTTGTATATATTGCTTCTATATAGTCTAAGAAACATATATGCAAAGCATCCAAACAGTACAATTCGCCAATTTATTGTTCTTCAAGTTTAAGTGTACAACGAGCCCCATTGTTAATCCTTTAAAGGAAATTATTTGTAAATTTCGACAAGTAGAACAATGAATGGAATAGGTAGACGATTGAAATCATTGTATATATATGCTTCCATATAGTCTAAGAAACATATATGCAAAGCATCCAAACAGTACAATTCGCCAATTTTTTGTTTTTCAAGTTTAAGTGAACAATGAACCCCAATGGTTAATCCTTTATCGGAAATTATTTGTAACTTTCGACAAGTAGAACAATGAATGGAACAGGTAGACGGTTGAATTCTTTGTATATATTGCTTCTATATAGTCTATGAAACATATATGCAAAGCATCCAAACAGTACCATTCGACAATTTATTGTTCTTCTAGTTTAAGTGAACAACGAGCCCCATTGTTAATCCTTTAAAGGAAATTATTTGTAAATTTCGACAAGTAGAACAATGATTGGAACAAATAGACGGTTGAAATCTTTGTATATGTTGCTTCTCTATAGTCTAAGAAACATATATGCAAAGCATCCAAACAGTACCATTCGCCAATTTTATGTTCTTCAAGTTTAAGAGAACAATGAGCCCCAATGGTTAATCCTTTATCGGAAATTATTTGTAACTTTCGACAGGTAGAACAATGAATGGAACAGGTAGACGGTTGAAATCAATGTATATATTGCTTCTATATAGTCCAAGATACATATATGCAAAGCATCCAAACAGTACAATTCGCCAATTTTTTGATCTTCAAGTTTAAGTGAACTACGAGCCCCATTGTTATTCCTTTAAAGGAAATTATTTCTAACTTTCGACAAGTAGAACAATGAATTGAACAGGTAGACGGTGGAATTCATTGTATATATTGCTTCTATATAGTCTAAGAAACATATCTGCAAATCATCCAAACAGTACAATTCGCCAATTATTTGATCTTCAAGTTTAAGTGACCTACGAGCCCCATTGTTAATACTTTAGCGGAAATTATTTGTAACTTGCGACAAGTAGAACAATGAATGGAACAGGTAGACGGTTGAAATCAATTTATATATCGCTTCTATATAGTCTAAGAAACATATATGCAAAGCATCCAAACAGTACCAATCGCCAATTTTTTGTTCTTCAAGTTTAAGTGAACAACGAGCCCCATTGTTAATCCTTTAAAGGAAATTATTTGTAAATTTCGACAAGTAGAACAATGATTGGAACACGTAGACGGTTGAAATCTTTGTATATATTGCTTCCATATAGTCTAAGAAACATGTACGCAAAGCATCCAAACAGTACCATTCGCCAATTTTTTGTTCTTCCAGTGTAAGTGAACAATGAGCCCCAATGGTTAATCCTTTATCGGAAATTATTTTTAATTTTCGACAAGTAGAACAATGAATGGAACAGGTAGACGGTTGAAATCTTTGTATATATTGCTTCTATATAGTCTAAGAAACATATATGCAAAGCATCCAAACAGTACCATTCGTCAATTTATTGTTCTTCAAGTTTAAGTGAACAACGAGCCCCATTGATAATCATGAAATGGAAATTATTTTTAACTTTCTACAAGTAGATCAATGAATAGTACAGGTAGACGGGTGAAATCTTTCTATATATTGCATCTAAATAGTCTAAGAAACATATATACAAAGCATCCAAACAGTACAATTCGCCAATTTTTTGTTCTTCAAGTTTAAGTGAACTACGATCCCCATTGTTAAAACTTTAACGGAAATTATTTGTAACTTTCGACAAGTAGAACAATGATTGGAACAGGTAGACGGTTGAAATAAATGTATATATTGCTTCTATATAGTCCAAGATACATATATGCAAAGCATCCAAACAGTACAATTCGCCAATTTTATGTTCTTCAAGTTTAAATGAACAACGAGCCCCATTGATAATCATGAAAGGGAAATTATTTGTAACTTTCTACAAGTAGAACAATGAATGGAACAGGTAGACGGTTGAAATCTTTGTATATATTGCTGCTATATAATCTAAGAAACATATATTCAAAGCATCCAAACAGTACCATTCGCCAATTTTTTGTCCTTCAAGTTTAAGTGAACTACGAGCCCCATTGTTAATCCTTTAACGGAAATTATTTGTAACTTTCGACAAGTAGGACAATGAATGGAACTGGTAGCCGGTTGAAATCATTGTATATATTGCTTCTATATAGTCTAAGAAACATATATGCAAAGCATCCAAACAGTACAATTCGCCAATTTTTTGTTCTTCAAGTTTAAGTGAACAATGAGCCCCAATGGTTAATCCTTTATCGGAAATTATTTGTAATTTTCGACAAGTAGAACAATGAATAGTACAGGTAGACGGGTGAAATCTTTCTATATATTGCTCCTATATAGTCTAAGAAACATATATGCAAAGCATCCAAACTGTACAATTCGCCAATTTTTTGTTCTTCAAGTTTGAGTGAACAATGAGCCCCAATGGTTAATCCTTTATCGGAAATTATTTGTAACTTTCGACAAGTAGAACAATGAATGGAACATGTAGACGGTTGAAATCTTTGTATATATTGCTTCTATATAGTCTAAGAAACATATATGCAAAGCATCCAATCAGTACAATTCGCCAATTTTTTGTTCTTCAAGTATAAGTGAACAACGAGCCCCATTGTTAATCCCTTAACGGAAATTATTTGTAACTTTCGACAAGTAGAACAATGAATGGAACAGGTAGACGGTTGAAATCTTTGTATATATTGCTTCTATATAGTCTAAGAAACATATATGCAAAGCATCCAAACAGTACCAATCGCCAATTTTTTGTTCTTCAAGTTTAAGTGAACAACGAGCCTCATTGTTAATCCTTTAAAGGAAATTATTTGTAAATTTCGACAAGTAGAACAATGATTGGAACAGGTAGACGGTTGAAATCTTTGTGTATATTGCTTCTATATAATCTAAGAAACATATATGCAAAGCATCCATACAGTACAATTCGCCAATTATTTCATCTTCATGTTTAAGTGAACTACGAGCCCCATTGTTAATCCTTTAAAGGAAATTGTTTGTAAATTTCGACAAGTAGAACAATGATTGGAACACGTAGACGGTTGAAATCTTTGTATATATTGCTTCCATATAGTCTAAGAAACATGTACGCAAAGCATCCAAACATTACCATTCGCCAATTCTTTCTTCTTCAAGTATAAGTGAACAATGAGCCCCAATGGTTAATCTTTTATCGGAAATTATTTGCAATTTTCGACAAGTAGAACAATGAATGGAACAGGTAGACGGTTGAAATCTTTGTGTATATTGCTTCTATATAATCTAAGAAACATATATGCAAAGCATCCATACAGTACAATTCGCCAATTATTTCATCTTCATGTTTAAGTGAACAATGAGCCCCATGGTTAATCCTTTATCGGAAATTATTTGTAACTTTCGACAAGTAGAACAATGAATGGAACAGGTAGACGGTTGAAATCTTTTTATATATTGCTTCTATATAGTCTAAGAAACATATATGCAAAGCATCCAAACAGTACAATTCGCCAATTTTTTGTTCTTCAAGTTTAAGTGAACAATGAGCCCCAATGGTTAATCCTTTATCGGAAATTATTTGTAACTTTCGACAAGTAGAACAATGAATGGAACAGGTAGACGGTTGAAATATTTGTATATATTGCTTTCGTATAGTCTATGAAACATATATGCAAAGCATCCAAACAGTACCATTCGCCAATTTTTTGTTCTTCAAGGTTAAGTGAACAATGAGCCCGATTGTTAATCCTTTATCGGAAATTATTTGTAACTTTCGACAAGTAGAACAATGAATGGAACAGGGAGACGGTTGAAATATTTGTATATATTGCTTCCGTATAGTCTAAGAAACATATATGCAAAGCATCCAAACAGTACCATTCGCCAATTTTTTGTTCTTCAAGGTTAAGTGAACAACGAGCCCCATCGTTAATCCTTTAAAGGAAATTATTTGTAAATTTCGAAAAGTAGAACAATGATTGGAACACGTAGACGGTTGAAATCAATGTATATATTGCTTCTATATAGTCTAAGAAACATATATGCAAAGCATCCAAAGAGTACCATTCGCCAATTTTTTGTTCTTCAAGTTTAAGTGAACAACGAGCCCCATCGTTAATCCTTTAAAGGAAATTATTTGTAAATTTCGAAAAGTAGAACAATGATTGGAACACGCAGACGGTTGAAATCTTTGTATATATTGCTTCCATATAGTCTAAGAAACATATATGCAAAACATCCAAACAGTACCATTCGCCAATTTTTTGTTCTTCAAGTTTAAGTAAACTACGATCCCCATTGTTAATCCTTTAAAGGAAATTATTTGTAAATTTCGACAAGTAGAACAATGATTGGAACGCGTGGACGGTTGAAATCTTTGTATATATTGCTTCCATATAGTCTAAGAAACATATATTCAAAGCATCCAAACAGTACCATTCGCCAATTTTTTGTCCTTCAAGTTTAAGTGAACTACGAGCCCCATTGTTAATCCTTTAACGGAAATTATTTGTAACTTTCGACAAGTAGGACAATGAATGGAACTGGTAGCCGGTTGAAATCATTGTATATATTGCTTCTATATAGTCTAAGAAACATATATGCAAAGCATCCAAACAGTACAATTCGCCAATTTTTTGTTCTTCAAGTTTAAGTGAACAATGAGCCCCAATGGTTAATCCTTTATCGGAAATTATTTGTAATTTTCGACAAGTAGAACAATGAATAGTACAGGTAGACGGGTGAAATCTTTCTATATATTGCTCCTATATAGTCTAAGAAACATATATGCAAAGCATCCAAACTGTACAATTCGCCAATTTTTTGTTCTTCAAGTTTGAGTGAACAATGAGCCCCAATGGTTAATCCTTTATCGGAAATTATTTGTAACTTTCGACAAGTAGAACAATGAATGGAACATGTAGACGGTTGAAATCTTTGTATATATTGCTTCTATATAGTCTAAGAAACATATATGCAAAGCATCCAATCAGTACAATTCGCCAATTTTTTGTTCTTCAAGTATAAGTGAACAACGAGCCCCATTGTTAATCCCTTAACGGAAATTATTTGTAACTTTCGACAAGTAGAACAATGAATGGAACAGGTAGACGGTTGAAATCTTTGTATATATTGCTTCTATATAGTCTAAGAAACATATATGCAAAGCATCCAAACAGTACCAATCGCCAATTTTTTGTTCTTCAAGTTTAAGTGAACAACGAGCCTCATTGTTAATCCTTTAAAGGAAATTATTTGTAAATTTCGACAAGTAGAACAATGATTGGAACAGGTAGACGGTTGAAATCTTTGTGTATATTGCTTCTATATAATCTAAGAAACATATATGCAAAGCATCCATACAGTACAATTCGCCAATTATTTCATCTTCATGTTTAAGTGAACTACGAGCCCCATTGTTAATCCTTTAAAGGAAATTGTTTGTAAATTTCGACAAGTAGAACAATGATTGGAACACGTAGACGGTTGAAATCTTTGTATATATTGCTTCCATATAGTCTAAGAAACATGTACGCAAAGCATCCAAACATTACCATTCGCCAATTCTTTCTTCTTCAAGTATAAGTGAACAATGAGCCCCAATGGTTAATCTTTTATCGGAAATTATTTGCAATTTTCGACAAGTAGAACAATGAATGGAACAGGTAGACGGTTGAAATCTTTGTGTATATTGCTTCTATATAATCTAAGAAACATATATGCAAAGCATCCATACAGTACAATTCGCCAATTATTTCATCTTCATGTTTAAGTGAACAATGAGCCCCATGGTTAATCCTTTATCGGAAATTATTTGTAACTTTCGACAAGTAGAACAATGAATGGAACAGGTAGACGGTTGAAATCTTTTTATATATTGCTTCTATATAGTCTAAGAAACATATATGCAAAGCATCCAAACAGTACAATTCGCCAATTTTTTGTTCTTCAAGTTTAAGTGAACAATGAGCCCCAATGGTTAATCCTTTATCGGAAATTATTTGTAACTTTCGACAAGTAGAACAATGAATGGAACAGGTAGACGGTTGAAATATTTGTATATATTGCTTTCGTATAGTCTATGAAACATATATGCAAAGCATCCAAACAGTACCATTCGCCAATTTTTTGTTCTTCAAGGTTAAGTGAACAATGAGCCCGATTGTTAATCCTTTATCGGAAATTATTTGTAACTTTCGACAAGTAGAACAATGAATGGAACAGGGAGACGGTTGAAATATTTGTATATATTGCTTCCGTATAGTCTAAGAAACATATATGCAAAGCATCCAAACAGTACCATTCGCCAATTTTTTGTTCTTCAAGGTTAAGTGAACAACGAGCCCCATCGTTAATCCTTTAAAGGAAATTATTTGTAAATTTCGAAAAGTAGAACAATGATTGGAACACGTAGACGGTTGAAATCAATGTATATATTGCTTCTATATAGTCTAAGAAACATATATGCAAAGCATCCAAAGAGTACCATTCGCCAATTTTTTGTTCTTCAAGTTTAAGTGAACAACGAGCCCCATCGTTAATCCTTTAAAGGAAATTATTTGTAAATTTCGAAAAGTAGAACAATGATTGGAACACGCAGACGGTTGAAATCTTTGTATATATTGCTTCCATATAGTCTAAGAAACATATATGCAAAACATCCAAACAGTACCATTCGCCAATTTTTTGTTCTTCAAGTTTAAGTAAACTACGATCCCCATTGTTAATCCTTTAAAGGAAATTATTTGTAAATTTCGACAAGTAGAACAATGATTGGAACGCGTGGACGGTTGAAATCTTTGTATATATTGCTTCCATATAGTCTAAGAAACATATATTCAAAGCATCCAAACAGTACAATTCGCCAATTTTTTGTTCTTCAAGTTTAAGTGAACAATGAGCCCCAATGGTTAATCCTTTATCGGAAATTATTTGTAACTTTCGACAAGTGAAACAATGAATGGAACAGGTAGACGGTTGAAATCTTTGTATATATTGCTTCTATATAGTCTAAGAAACATATATGCAAAGCATCCAAACAGTACAATTTGCCAATTTTTTGTTCTTCAAGTTTAAGTGAACAATGAGCCCCAATGGTTAATCCTTTATCGGAAATTATTTGTAACTTTCGACAAGTGAAACAATGAATGGAACAGGTAGACGGTTGAAATCTTTGTATATATTGCTTCTATATAGTCTAAGAAACATATATGCAAAGCATCCAAAAAGTACAATTCGCCAATTTTTGGTTTTTCAAGTTTAATTGAACTACGAGCCCCATTGTTAATCCTTTAAAGGAAATTATTTGTAAATTTCGGCAAGTAGAACAATGAATGGAACACGTAGACGGCTGAAATCTTTGTATATATTGCTTCTATATAGTCTAAGAAACATATATGCAAAGCAGCCAAACAGTACCATTCGCCAATTTTTTGTTCTTCAAGTTTAAGTGAACTACGAGCCCCATTGTTAATCCTTTAAAGGAAATTATTTGTAAATTTCGACAAGTAGAACAATGAATGGAACAGGTAGACGGTTGAAATCATTGTATATATTGCTTCTATATAGTCTTAGAAACATATACGCAAAGCATCCAAACAGTACCATTCGCCAATTTTTTGTTCTTCAAGTTTAAGTGAACAATGAGCCCCATTGTTAATCCTTTAACGGAAATTAATTGTAACTTTCTACAAGTAGAACAATGATTGGGACACGTAGACGGTTGAAATCTTTGTATATATTGCTTCTATATAATCTTAGAAACATATATGCAAAGCATCCAAACAGAACCATTCGCCAATTTTTTGTTCTTAATGGTTAAGTGAACAATGAGCCCCATTGTTAATCCTTTATCGGAAATTATTTGTAACTTTCGACAAGTAGAACAATGAATGGAACAGGTAGACGGTTGAAATCTTTGTATATATTGCTTCCATCTAGTGTAAGAAACAAATATGCAAAGCATCCAAACAGTACAATTCACCAATTTTTTGTTCTTCAAGTTTAAGTGAACAATGAGCCCCAATGGTTAATCCTTTATCGGAAATTATTTGTAACTTTCGACAAGTAGAACAATGAATGGAACAGGTAGACGGTTGAAATATTTGTATATATTGCTTTCGTATAGTCTATGAAACATATATGCAAAGCATCCAAACAGTACCATTCGCCAATTTTTTGTTCTTCAAGGTTAAGTGAACAATGAGCCCGATTGTTAATCCTTTATCGGAAATTATTTGTAACTTTCGACAAGTAGAACAATGAATGGAACAGGTAGACGGTTGAAATCTTTTTATATATTGCTTCTATATAGTCTAAGAAACATATATGCAAAGCATCCAAACAGTACAATTCGCCAATTTTTTGTTCTTCAAGTTTAAGTGAACAATGAGCCCCAATGGTTAATCCTTTATCGGAAATTATTTGTAACTTTCGACAAGTAGAACAATGAATGGAACAGGTAGACGGTTGAAATATTTGTATATATTGCTTTCGTATAGTCTATGAAACATATATGCAAAGCATCCAAACAGTACCATTCGCCAATTTTTTGTTCTTCAAGGTTAAGTGAACAATGAGCCCGATTGTTAATCCTTTATCGGAAATTATTTGTAACTTTCGACAAGTAGAACAATGAATGGAACAGGTAGACGGTTGAAATCTTTGAATATATTGCTTCTTTATAGTCTAAGAAACTTATATGCAAAGCATCCAAACAGTACAATTCGCCAATTTTTTGTTCTTCAAGTTTAAGTGAACAATGAGCCCCAATGGTTAATCCTTTATCGGAAATTATTTGTAACTTTCGACAAGTAGAACAATGAATGGAACAGGGAGACGGTTGAAATATTTGTATATATTGCTTCCGTATAGTCTAAGAAACATATATGCAAAGCATCCAAACAGTACCATTCGCCAATTTTTTGTTCTTCAAGGTTAAGTGAACAATGAGCCCGATTGTTAATCCTTTATCGGAAATTATTTCTAACTTTCGACAAGTAGAACAATGAATGGAACACGTAGACGGTTGAAATCTTTGTATATATTGCTTCTATATAGACTAAGAAACATATATGCAAAGCATCCAAATAGTACAATTCGCCAATTTATTGTTCTTCAAGTTTAAGTGAACAACGAGCCCCATTGTTAATCCTTTAAAGGAAATTATTTGTAAATTACGACAAGTAGAACAATGATTGGAACACGTAGACGGTTGAAATCTTTGTATATATTGCTTCCATATAGTCTAAGAAACATGTACGCAAAGCATCCAAACGGTACAATTCGCCAATTTATTGTTCTTCAAGTTTAAGTGAACAAAGAGGCCCATTGATAATCATGAAACGGAAATTATTTGTAACTTTCGACAAGAAGAACAATAAATAGAACAGGTAGACGGTTGCAATCTTTGTATATGTTGCTTCTATATAGTCTAAGGAACCTATATGCAAAGCATCTAAACAGTAACATTCGCCAATTTTTTGATCTTCAAGTTTAAGTGAACAATGAGCCCCATTGTTAATCCTTTATCGGAAATTATTTCTAACTTTCGACAAGTAGAACAATGAATGGAACACGTAGACGGTTGAAATCTTTGTATATATTGCTTCTATATAGACTAAGAAACATATATGCAAAGCATCCAAACAGTACAATTCGCCAATTTATTGTTCTTCAAGTTTAAGGGAACAACGAGCCCCATTGTTAATCCTTTAAAGGAAATTATTTGTAAATTTCGACAAGTAGAACAATGATTGGAACACGTAGACGGTTGAAATATTATTACATATTGCTTCCATATAGTCTAAGAAACATATATGCAAAGCATCCAAACAGTACCATTCGCCAATTTTTTGGTCTTCAAGTTTAAGTGAACAATGAGCCCCATTGTTACTCCTTTATCGGAAATTATTTGTAACTTTCGACAAGTAGAACAATGAATGGAACAGGTAGACGGTTGAAATCTTTTTATATATTGCTTCTATATAGTCTAAGAAACATATATGCAAAGCATCCAAACAGTACAATTCGCCAATTTTTTGTTCTTCAAGTTTAAGTGAACAATGAGCCCCAATGGTTAATCCTTTATCGGAAATTATTTGTAACTTTCGACAAGTAGAACAATGAATGGAACAGGTAGACGGTTGAAATATTTGTATATATTGCTTCCGTATAGTCTAAGAAACATATATGCAAAGCTTCCAAACAGTACCATTCGCCAATTTTTTGTTCTTCAAGGTTAAGTGAACAATGGGCCCGATTGTTAATCCTTTATCGGAAATTATTTCTAACTTTCGACAAGTAGAACAATGAATGGAACACGTAGACGGTTGAAATCTTTGTATATATTGCTTCTATATAGTCTAAGAAACATATATGCAAAGCATCCAAAGAGTACCATTCGCCAATTTTTTGTTTTTCAAGTTTAAGTGAACAACGAGCCCCATCGTTAATCCTTTAAAGGAAATTATTTGTAAATTTCGAAAAGTAGAACAATGATTGGAACACGTAGACGGTTGAAATCTTTGTATATATTGCTTCCATATAGTCTAAGAAACTTGAACGCAAAGCATCCAAACAGTACAATTCGCCATTTATTTGATCTTCAAGTTTAAGTGAACTACGAGCCCCATGGTTAATACTTTAACGGAAATTATTTGTAACTTGCGACAAGTAGAACAATGAATGGAACAGGTAGCCGGTTGAAATCAATGTATATATTGCTTCTATATAGTCTAAGAAACATATATGCAAAGCATCCAAACAGTACCATTCGCCAATTTTTTGTTCTTCAAGTTTAAGTGAACAACGAGCCCCATTGTTAATCCTTTAAAGCAAATTATTTGTAAATTTCGACAAGTAGAACAATGATTGGAACACGTAGACGGTTGAAATCTTTGTATATATTGCTTCCATATAGTCTAAGAAACATGTACGCAAAGCATCCAAACAGTACCATTCGCCAATTTTTTGTTCTTCAAGTTTAAGTGAACAATGAGACCCATTGTTAATCCTTTATCGGAAATTATTTGTAACTTTCGACAAGTAGAACAATGAATGGAACAGGTAGCCGGTTGAAATCAATGTATATATTGCTTCTATATAGTCTAAGAAACATATATGCAAAGCATCCAAACAGTAACATTCGCCAATTTTTTGTTCTTCAAGTTTAAGTGAACAACAAGCCCCATTGTTAATCCTTTAAAGGAAATTATTTGTAAATTTCGACAAGTAGAACAATGATTGGAACACGTAGACGGTTGAAATCTTTGTATATATTGTTTCCATATAGTCTAAGAAACATGTACGCAAAGTATCCAAAGAGCACAATTCGCCAATATTTGTTCTTCAAGTTTAAGTGAACTACGAGCCCCATTGTTAATCCTATAAAGGAAATTATTTGTAAATTTCGATAAGTAGAACAATGAATGGAACAGGTAGACGGTTGAAATCTTTGTATATATTGCTTCTATATAGCCTACGAAACATATATGCAAAGCATCCAATCAGTACAATTCGCCAATTTTTTGTTCTTCAAGTTTAAGTGAACTACGAGCCCCATTGTTAATCCTTTAACGGAAATTAATTGCAACTTTCTACAAGTAGAACAATGATTGGAACACGCAGACGGTTGAAATCTTTGTATATATTGCTTCCATATAGTCTAAGAAACATATATGCAAAGCATACAAACAGTACCATTCGCCACTTTTTTGTTCTTCAAGTTTAAGTAAACTACGATCCCCATTGTTAATCCCTTAACGGAAATTGTTTGTAATTTTCGACAAGTAGAACAGTGAATGGAACAGGTAGACGGTTGAAATCTTTGTATATATTGCTTCTATATAATCTAAGAAACATATATGCAAAGCATCCAAACAGTACCATTCGCCAATTTTTTGTTCTTCAAGTTTAAGTGAACTACGAGCCCCATTGTTAATACTTTAACGGAAACTATTTGTAACTTTCTACAAGTAGAACAATGATTGGAACACGCAGACGGTTGAAATCTTTGTATATATTGCTTCCATATAGTCTAAGAAACATATATGCAAAGCATACAAACAGTACCATTCGCCACTTTTTTGTTCTTCAAGTTTAAGTAAACTACGATCCCCATTGTTAATCCCTTAACGGAAATTGTTTGTAATTTTCGACAAGTAGAACAGTGAATGGAACAGGTAGACGGTTGAAATCTTTGTATATATTGCTTCTATATAGACTAAGAAACATATATGCAAAGCATCCAAACAGTACAATTCGCCAATTTATTGTTCTTCAAGTTTAAGGGAACAACGAGCCCCATTGTTAATCCTTTAAAGGAAATTATTTGTAAATTTCGACAAGTAGAACAATGATTGGAACACGTAGACGGTTGAAATATTATTACATATTGCTTCCATATAGTCTAAGAAACATATATGCAAAGCATCCAAACAGTACCATTCGCCAATTTTTTGTTCTTCAAGGTTAAGTGAACAATGAGCCCGATTGTTAATCCTTTATCGGAAATTATTTGTAACTTTCGACAAGTAGAACAATGAATGGAACAGGTAGACGGTTGAAATCATTGTATATATTGCTTCTATATAGTCTTAGAAACATATACGCAAAGCATCCAAACAGTACCATTCGCCAATTTTTTGTTCTTCAAGTTTAAGTGAACAATGAGCCCCATTGTTAATCCTTTAACGGAAATTAATTGTAACTTTCTACAAGTAGAACAATGATTGGGACACGTAGACGGTTGAAATCTTTGTATATATTGCTTCTATATAATCTTAGAAACATATATGCAAAGCATCCAAACAGAACCATTCGCCAATTTTTTGTTCTTAATGGTTAAGTGAACAATGAGCCCCATTGTTAATCCTTTATCGGAAATTATTTGTAACTTTCGACAAGTAGAACAATGAATGGAACAGGTAGACGGTTGAAATCTTTGTATATATTGCTTCCATCTAGTGTAAGAAACAAATATGCAAAGCATCCAAACAGTACAATTCACCAATTTTTTGTTCTTCAAGTTTAAGTGAACAATGAGCCCCAATGGTTAATCCTTTATCGGAAATTATTTGTAACTTTCGACAAGTAGAACAATGAATGGAACAGGTAGACGGTTGAAATATTTGTATATATTGCTTTCGTATAGTCTATGAAACATATATGCAAAGCATCCAAACAGTACCATTCGCCAATTTTTTGTTCTTCAAGGTTAAGTGAACAATGAGCCCGATTGTTAATCCTTTATCGGAAATTATTTGTAACTTTCGACAAGTAGAACAATGAATGGAACAGGTAGACGGTTGAAATCTTTTTATATATTGCTTCTATATAGTCTAAGAAACATATATGCAAAGCATCCAAACAGTACAATTCGCCAATTTTTTGTTCTTCAAGTTTAAGTGAACAATGAGCCCCAATGGTTAATCCTTTATCGGAAATTATTTGTAACTTTCGACAAGTAGAACAATGAATGGAACAGGTAGACGGTTGAAATATTTGTATATATTGCTTTCGTATAGTCTATGAAACATATATGCAAAGCATCCAAACAGTACCATTCGCCAATTTTTTGTTCTTCAAGGTTAAGTGAACAATGAGCCCGATTGTTAATCCTTTATCGGAAATTATTTGTAACTTTCGACAAGTAGAACAATGAATGGAACAGGTAGACGGTTGAAATCTTTGAATATATTGCTTCTTTATAGTCTAAGAAACTTATATGCAAAGCATCCAAACAGTACAATTCGCCAATTTTTTGTTCTTCAAGTTTAAGTGAACAATGAGCCCCAATGGTTAATCCTTTATCGGAAATTATTTGTAACTTTCGACAAGTAGAACAATGAATGGAACAGGGAGACGGTTGAAATATTTGTATATATTGCTTCCGTATAGTCTAAGAAACATATATGCAAAGCATCCAAACAGTACCATTCGCCAATTTTTTGTTCTTCAAGGTTAAGTGAACAATGAGCCCGATTGTTAATCCTTTATCGGAAATTATTTCTAACTTTCGACAAGTAGAACAATGAATGGAACACGTAGACGGTTGAAATCTTTGTATATATTGCTTCTATATAGACTAAGAAACATATATGCAAAGCATCCAAATAGTACAATTCGCCAATTTATTGTTCTTCAAGTTTAAGTGAACAACGAGCCCCATTGTTAATCCTTTAAAGGAAATTATTTGTAAATTACGACAAGTAGAACAATGATTGGAACACGTAGACGGTTGAAATCTTTGTATATATTGCTTCCATATAGTCTAAGAAACATGTACGCAAAGCATCCAAACGGTACAATTCGCCAATTTATTGTTCTTCAAGTTTAAGTGAACAAAGAGGCCCATTGATAATCATGAAACGGAAATTATTTGTAACTTTCGACAAGAAGAACAATAAATAGAACAGGTAGACGGTTGCAATCTTTGTATATGTTGCTTCTATATAGTCTAAGGAACCTATATGCAAAGCATCTAAACAGTAACATTCGCCAATTTTTTGATCTTCAAGTTTAAGTGAACAATGAGCCCCATTGTTAATCCTTTATCGGAAATTATTTCTAACTTTCGACAAGTAGAACAATGAATGGAACACGTAGACGGTTGAAATCTTTGTATATATTGCTTCTATATAGACTAAGAAACATATATGCAAAGCATCCAAACAGTACAATTCGCCAATTTATTGTTCTTCAAGTTTAAGGGAACAACGAGCCCCATTGTTAATCCTTTAAAGGAAATTATTTGTAAATTTCGACAAGTAGAACAATGATTGGAACACGTAGACGGTTGAAATATTATTACATATTGCTTCCATATAGTCTAAGAAACATATATGCAAAGCATCCAAACAGTACCATTCGCCAATTTTTTGTTCTTCAAGTTTAAGTGAACAATGAGCCCCATTGTTACTCCTTTATCGGAAATTATTTGTAACTTTCGACAAGTAGAACAATGAATGGAACAGGTAGACGGTTGAAATCTTTTTATATATTGCTTCTATATAGTCTAAGAAACATATATGCAAAGCATCCAAACAGTACAATTCGCCAATTTTTTGTTCTTCAAGTTTAAGTGAACAATGAGCCCCAATGGTTAATCCTTTATCGGAAATTATTTGTAACTTTCGACAAGTAGAACAATGAATGGAACAGGTAGACGGTTGAAATATTTGTATATATTGCTTCCGTATAGTCTAAGAAACATATATGCAAAGCTTCCAAACAGTACCATTCGCCAATTTTTTGTTCTTCAAGGTTAAGTGAACAATGGGCCCGATTGTTAATCCTTTATCGGAAATTATTTCTAACTTTCGACAAGTAGAACAATGAATGGAACACGTAGACGGTTGAAATCTTTGTATATATTGCTTCTATATAGTCTAAGAAACATATATGCAAAGCATCCAAAGAGTACCATTCGCCAATTTTTTGTTTTTCAAGTTTAAGTGAACAACGAGCCCCATCGTTAATCCTTTAAAGGAAATTATTTGTAAATTTCGAAAAGTAGAACAATGATTGGAACACGTAGACGGTTGAAATCTTTGTATATATTGCTTCCATATAGTCTAAGAAACTTGAACGCAAAGCATCCAAACAGTACAATTCGCCATTTATTTGATCTTCAAGTTTAAGTGAACTACGAGCCCCATGGTTAATACTTTAACGGAAATTATTTGTAACTTGCGACAAGTAGAACAATGAATGGAACAGGTAGCCGGTTGAAATCAATGTATATATTGCTTCTATATAGTCTAAGAAACATATATGCAAAGCATCCAAACAGTACCATTCGCCAATTTTTTGTTCTTCAAGTTTAAGTGAACAACGAGCCCCATTGTTAATCCTTTAAAGCAAATTATTTGTAAATTTCGACAAGTAGAACAATGATTGGAACACGTAGACGGTTGAAATCTTTGTATATATTGCTTCCATATAGTCTAAGAAACATGTACGCAAAGCATCCAAACAGTACCATTCGCCAATTTTTTGTTCTTCAAGTTTAAGTGAACAATGAGACCCATTGTTAATCCTTTATCGGAAATTATTTGTAACTTTCGACAAGTAGAACAATGAATGGAACAGGTAGCCGGTTGAAATCAATGTATATATTGCTTCTATATAGTCTAAGAAACATATATGCAAAGCATCCAAACAGTAACATTCGCCAATTTTTTGTTCTTCAAGTTTAAGTGAACAACAAGCCCCATTGTTAATCCTTTAAAGGAAATTATTTGTAAATTTCGACAAGTAGAACAATGATTGGAACACGTAGACGGTTGAAATCTTTGTATATATTGTTTCCATATAGTCTAAGAAACATGTACGCAAAGTATCCAAAGAGCACAATTCGCCAATATTTGTTCTTCAAGTTTAAGTGAACTACGAGCCCCATTGTTAATCCTATAAAGGAAATTATTTGTAAATTTCGATAAGTAGAACAATGAATGGAACAGGTAGACGGTTGAAATCTTTGTATATATTGCTTCTATATAGCCTACGA
Organism: Cerceris ruficornis; assembly: GCA_963989415.1. Lineage (NCBI taxonomy): Eukaryota > Metazoa > Arthropoda > Insecta > Hymenoptera > Crabronidae > Cerceris > Cerceris ruficornis. Next base: position 15,828 of record CAXDIW010000316.1, on the reverse strand, counting down.
AACATATATGCAAAGCATCCAATCAGTACAATTCGCCAATTTTTTGTTCTTCAAGTTTAAGTGAACTACGAGCCCCATTGTTAATCCTTTAACGGAAATTAATTGCAACTTTCTACAAGTAGAACAATGATTGGAACACGCAGACGGTTGAAATCTTTGTATATATTGCTTCCATATAGTCTAAGAAACATATATGCAAAGCATACAAACAGTACCATTCGCCACTTTTTTGTTCTTCAAGTTTAAGTAAACTACGATCCCCATTGTTAATCCCTTAACGGAAATTGTTTGTAATTTTCGACAAGTAGAACAGTGAATGGAACAGGTAGACGGTTGAAATCTTTGTATATATTGCTTCTATATAATCTAAGAAACATATATGCAAAGCATCCAAACAGTACCATTCGCCAATTTTTTGTTCTTCAAGTTTAAGTGAACTACGAGCCCCATTGTTAATACTTTAACGGAAACTATTTGTAACTTTCTACAAGTAGAACAATGATTGGAACACGCAGACGGTTGAAATCTTTGTATATATTGCTTCCATATAGTCTAAGAAACATATATGCAAAGCATACAAACAGTACCATTCGCCACTTTTTTGTTCTTCAAGTTTAAGTAAACTACGATCCCCATTGTTAATCCCTTAACGGAAATTGTTTGTAATTTTCGACAAGTAGAACAGTGAATGGAACAGGTAGACGGTTGAAATCTTTGTATATATTGCTTCTATATAGACTAAGAAACATATATGCAAAGCATCCAAACAGTACAATTCGCCAATTTATTGTTCTTCAAGTTTAAGGGAACAACGAGCCCCATTGTTAATCCTTTAAAGGAAATTATTTGTAAATTTCGACAAGTAGAACAATGATTGGAACACGTAGACGGTTGAAATATTATTACATATTGCTTCCATATAGTCTAAGAAACATATATGCAAAGCATCCAAACAGTACCATTCGCCAATTTTTTGTTCTTCAAGTTTAAGTGAACAATGAGCCCCATTGTTACTCCTTTATCGGAAATTATTTGTAACTTTCGACAAGTAGAACAATGAATGGAACAGGTAGACGGTTGAAATCTTTTTATATATTGCTTCTATATAGTCTAAGAAATATATATGCAAAGCATCCAAACAGTACAATTCGCCAATTTTTTGTTCTTCAAGTTTAAGTGAACAATGAGCCCCAATGGTTAATCCTTTATCGGAAATTATTTGTAACTTTCGACAAGTAGAACAATGAATGGAACAGGTAGACGGTTGAAATATTTGTATATATTGCTTCCGTATAGTCTAAGAAACATATATGCAAAGCTTCCAAACAGTACCATTCGCCAATTTTTTGTTCTTCAAGGTTAAGTGAACAATGGGCCCGATTGTTAATCCTTTAAAGGAAATTATTTGTAAATTTCTACAAGTAGAACAATGATTGGAACACGTAGACGGTTGAAATCAATGTATATATTGCTTCTATATAGTCTAAGAAACATATATGCAAAGCATCTAAACAGTAACATTCGCCAATTTTTTGATCTTCAAGTTTAAGCGAACAGCGAGCCCCATTGATAACCCTTTAAAGGAAATTATTTGTAAATTTCGACAAGTAGAACAATGAATGGAACAGGTAGACGGTTGAAATCTTTGTATATATTGCTTCTATATAGTCTAAGAAACATATATGCAAAGCATCCAAACAGTACAATTCGCCAATTTTTGGTTTTTCAAGTTTAATTGAACTACGAGCCCCATTGTTAATCCTTTAAAGGAAATTATTTGTAAATTTCGACAAGTAGAACAATGAATGGAACAGGTAGACGGTTGAAATCAATGTATATATTGCTTCTATATAGCCTAAGAAACATATATGCAAAGCATCCAAAGAGTACCATTCGCCAATTTTTTGTTCTTCAAGTTTAAGAGAACAATGAGCCCCATTGTTACTCCTTTATCGGAAATTATTTCGAACTTTCGACAAGTAGAACAATGAATGGAACAGGTAGACGGTTGAAATCTTTTTATATATTGCTTCTATATAGTCTAAGAAACATATATGCAAAGCATCCAAACAGTACCATTCGCCAATTTTTTGTTCTTCAAGTTTAAGTGAACTACGAGCCCCATTGTTAATACTTTAACGGAAACTATTTGTAACTTTCTACAAGTAGAACAATGATTGGAACACGCAGACGGTTGAAATCTTTGTATATATTGCTTCCATATAGTCTAAGAAACATATATGCAAAGCATACAAACAGTACCATTCGCCACTTTTTTGTTCTTCAAGTTTAAGTAAACTACGATCCCCATTGTTAATCCCTTAACGGAAATTGTTTGTAATTTTCGACAAGTAGAACAGTGAATGGAACAGGTAGACGGTTGAAATCTTTGTATATATTGCTTCTATATAGACTAAGAAACATATATGCAAAGCATCCAAACAGTACAATTCGCCAATTTATTGTTCTTCAAGTTTAAGGGAACAACGAGCCCCATTGTTAATCCTTTAAAGGAAATTATTTGTAAATTTCGACAAGTAGAACAATGATTGGAACACGTAGACGGTTGAAATATTATTACATATTGCTTCCATATAGTCTAAGAAACATATATGCAAAGCATCCAAACAGTACCATTCGCCAATTTTTTGTTCTTCAAGTTTAAGTGAACAATGAGCCCCATTGTTACTCCTTTATCGGAAATTATTTGTAACTTTCGACAAGTAGAACAATGAATGGAACAGGTAGACGGTTGAAATCTTTTTATATATTGCTTCTATATAGTCTAAGAAACATATATGCAAAGCATCCAAACAGTACAATTCGCCAATTTTTTGTTCTTCAAGTTTAAGTGAACAATGAGCCCCAATGGTTAATCCTTTATCGGAAATTATTTGTAACTTTCGACAAGTAGAACAATGAATGGAACAGGTAGCCGGTTGAAATCAATGTATATATTGCTTCTATATAGTCTAAGAAACATATATGCAAAGCATCCAAACAGTACCATTCGCCAATTTTTTGTTCTTCAAGTTTAAGTGAACTACGAGCCCCATTGTTAATACTTTAACGGAAACTATTTGTAACTTTCTACAAGTAGAACAATGATTGGAACACGCAGACGGTTGAAATCTTTGTATATATTGCTTCCATATAGTCTAAGAAACATATATGCAAAGCATACAAACAGTACCATTCGCCACTTTTTTGTTCTTCAAGTTTAAGTAAACTACGATCCCCATTGTTAATCCCTTAACGGAAATTGTTTGTAATTTTCGACAAGTAGAACAGTGAATGGAACAGGTAGACGGTTGAAATCTTTGTATATATTGCTTCTATATAGACTAAGAAACATATATGCAAAGCATCCAAACAGTACAATTCGCCAATTTATTGTTCTTCAAGTTTAAGGGAACAACGAGCCCCATTGTTAATCCTTTAAAGGAAATTATTTGTAAATTTCGACAAGTAGAACAATGATTGGAACACGTAGACGGTTGAAATATTATTACATATTGCTTCCATATAGTCTAAGAAACATATATGCAAAGCATCCAAACAGTACCATTCGCCAATTTTTTGTTCTTCAAGTTTAAGTGAACAATGAGCCCCATTGTTACTCCTTTATCGGAAATTATTTGTAACTTTCGACAAGTAGAACAATGAATGGAACAGGTAGACGGTTGAAATCTTTTTATATATTGCTTCTATATAGTCTAAGAAATATATATGCAAAGCATCCAAACAGTACAATTCGCCAATTTTTTGTTCTTCAAGTTTAAGTGAACAATGAGCCCCAATGGTTAATCCTTTATCGGAAATTATTTGTAACTTTCGACAAGTAGAACAATGAATGGAACAGGTAGACGGTTGAAATATTTGTATATATTGCTTCCGTATAGTCTAAGAAACATATATGCAAAGCTTCCAAACAGTACCATTCGCCAATTTTTTGTTCTTCAAGGTTAAGTGAACAATGGGCCCGATTGTTAATCCTTTAAAGGAAATTATTTGTAAATTTCTACAAGTAGAACAATGATTGGAACACGTAGACGGTTGAAATCAATGTATATATTGCTTCTATATAGTCTAAGAAACATATATGCAAAGCATCTAAACAGTAACATTCGCCAATTTTTTGATCTTCAAGTTTAAGCGAACAGCGAGCCCCATTGATAACCCTTTAAAGGAAATTATTTGTAAATTTCGACAAGTAGAACAATGAATGGAACAGGTAGACGGTTGAAATCTTTGTATATATTGCTTCTATATAGTCTAAGAAACATATATGCAAAGCATCCAAACAGTACAATTCGCCAATTTTTGGTTTTTCAAGTTTAATTGAACTACGAGCCCCATTGTTAATCCTTTAAAGGAAATTATTTGTAAATTTCGACAAGTAGAACAATGAATGGAACAGGTAGACGGTTGAAATCAATGTATATATTGCTTCTATATAGCCTAAGAAACATATATGCAAAGCATCCAAAGAGTACCATTCGCCAATTTTTTGTTCTTCAAGTTTAAGAGAACAATGAGCCCCATTGTTACTCCTTTATCGGAAATTATTTCGAACTTTCGACAAGTAGAACAATGAATGGAACAGGTAGACGGTTGAAATCTTTTTATATATTGCTTCTATATAGTCTAAGAAACATATATGCAAAGCATCCAAACAGTACCATTCGCCAATTTTTTGTTCTTCAAGTTTAAGTGAACTACGAGCCCCATTGTTAATACTTTAACGGAAACTATTTGTAACTTTCTACAAGTAGAACAATGATTGGAACACGCAGACGGTTGAAATCTTTGTATATATTGCTTCCATATAGTCTAAGAAACATATATGCAAAGCATACAAACAGTACCATTCGCCACTTTTTTGTTCTTCAAGTTTAAGTAAACTACGATCCCCATTGTTAATCCCTTAACGGAAATTGTTTGTAATTTTCGACAAGTAGAACAGTGAATGGAACAGGTAGACGGTTGAAATCTTTGTATATATTGCTTCTATATAGACTAAGAAACATATATGCAAAGCATCCAAACAGTACAATTCGCCAATTTATTGTTCTTCAAGTTTAAGGGAACAACGAGCCCCATTGTTAATCCTTTAAAGGAAATTATTTGTAAATTTCGACAAGTAGAACAATGATTGGAACACGTAGACGGTTGAAATATTATTACATATTGCTTCCATATAGTCTAAGAAACATATATGCAAAGCATCCAAACAGTACCATTCGCCAATTTTTTGTTCTTCAAGTTTAAGTGAACAATGAGCCCCATTGTTACTCCTTTATCGGAAATTATTTGTAACTTTCGACAAGTAGAACAATGAATGGAACAGGTAGACGGTTGAAATCTTTTTATATATTGCTTCTATATAGTCTAAGAAACATATATGCAAAGCATCCAAACAGTACAATTCGCCAATTTTTTGTTCTTCAAGTTTAAGTGAACAATGAGCCCCAATGGTTAATCCTTTATCGGAAATTATTTGTAACTTTCGACAAGTAGAACAATGAATGGAACAGGTAGACGGTTGAAATATTTGTATATATTGCTTCCGTATAGTCTAAGAAACATATATGCAAAGCTTCCAAACAGTACCATTCGCCAATTTTTTGTTCTTCAAGGTTAAGTGAACAATGGGCCCGATTGTTAATCCTTTAAAGGAAATTATTTGTAAATTTCTACAAGTAGAACAATGATTGGAACACGTAGACGGTTGAAATCAATGTATATATTGCTTCTATATAGTCTAAGAAACATATATGCAAAGCATCTAAACAGTAACATTCGCCAATTTTTTGATCTTCAAGTTTAAGCGAACAGCGAGCCCCATTGATAACCCTTTAAAGGAAATTATTTGTAAATTTCGACAAGTAGAACAATGAATGGAACAGGTAGACGGTTGAAATCTTTGTATATATTGCTTCTATATAGTCTAAGAAACATATATGCAAAGCATCCAAACAGTACAATTCGCCAATTTTTGGTTTTTCAAGTTTAATTGAACTACGAGCCCCATTGTTAATCCTTTAAAGGAAATTATTTGTAAATTTCGACAAGTAGAACAATGAATGGAACAGGTAGACGGTTGAAATCAATGTATATATTGCTTCTATATAGCCTAAGAAACATATATGCAAAGCATCCAAAGAGTACCATTCGCCAATTTTTTGTTCTTCAAGTTTAAGAGAACAATGAGCCCCATTGTTACTCCTTTATCGGAAATTATTTCGAACTTTCGACAAGTAGAACAATGAATGGAACAGGTAGACGGTTGAAATCTTTTTATATATTGCTTCTATATAGTCTAAGAAACATATATGCAAAGCATCCAAACAGTACAAATCGCCAATTTTTTGTTCTTCAAGTTTAAGTGAACAATGAGCCCCAATGGTTAATCCTTTAAAGGAAATTATTTGTAAATTTCGAAAAGTAGAACAATGATTGGAACACGTAGACGGTTGAAATCTTTGTATATATTGCTTCCATATAGTCTAAGAAACTTGTACGCAAAGCATCCAAACAGTACCATTCGCCATTTTTTTGTTCTTCAAGTTTAAGTGAACAATGAGCCCCAATGGTTAAACCTTTATCGGAAATTATTTGTAACTTTCGACAAGTAGAACAATGTATGGATCAGGTAGACGGTTGAAATCTTTGTATATATTGCTTCTATATAGTCTAATAAACTTATATGCAAAGCATACAAACAGTACAATTCGCCAATTTTTTGTTCTTCAAGTTTAAGTGAACAATGAGCCCCAATGGTTAATCCTTTATCGGAAATTATTTGTAACTTTCGACAAGTAGAACAATGAATGGAACAGGTAGACGGTTGAAATCTTTGTATATATTGCTTCTATATAGTCTAAGAAACATATATGCAAAGCATCCAAACAGTACAATTCGCCAATTTTTGGTTTTTCAAGTTTAATTGAACTACGAGCCCCATTGTTAATCCTTTAAAGGAAATTATTTGTAAATTTCGACAAGTAGAACAATGAATGGAACAGGTAGACGGTTGAAATCAATGTATATATTGCTTCTTCATAGTCTAAGAAACATATATGCAAAGCAACCAAACAGTACCATTCGCCAATTTTTTGTTCTTCAAGTTTAAGTGAACAATGAGCCCCAATGGTTAATCCTTTATCGGAAATTATTTGTAATTTTCGACAAGTAGAATAATGAATGGAACATGTAAACGGTTGAAATCTTTGGATATATTGCTTCTATATAACCTAAGAAACATATATGCAAAGCATACAAACAGTACCATTTGCCAATTTTTTGTTCTTCAAGGTTAAGTGAACAATGAGCCACATTGTTAATCCTTTATCGGAAACTATTTGTAACTTTATACAAGTAGAACAATAATTGGAACACGTAGACGGTTGAAATCTTTGTATATATTGCTTCTATATAGACTAAGAAACATATATGCAAAGCATCCAAACAGTACCATTCGCCAATTTTTTGTTCTTCAACTTTAAGTGAACAACGAGCCCCATTGATAATCATGAAACTGAAATTATTTGTAACTTTCGACAAGTAGAACAATGAATGGAACAGGTAGACGGTTGAAATCTTTGTATATATTGCTTCTATATAATCTAATAAACTTATATGCAAAGCATCCAAACAGTACAATTCGCCAATTTTTTGTTCTTCAAGTTTAAGTGAACAATGAGCCCCAATGGTTAATCCTTTATCGGAAATTATTTGTAACTTTCGACAAGTAGAGCAATGATTGGAACACGTAGACGGTTGAAATCTTTGTATATATTGCTTCTATATAGTCTAAGAAACATATATGCAAAGCATCCAAAGAGTACCATTCGCCAATTTTTTGTTCTTCAAGTTTAAGTGAACAACGAGCCCCATCGTTAATCCTTTAAAGGAAATTATTTGTAAATTTCGACAAGTAGAACAATGATTGGAACACGTAGACGGTAGAAATCTTTGTATATATTGCTTCCGTATAGTCTAAGAAACATATATGCAAAGCATCCGAACAGTACAATTCGCCAATTTTTTGTTCTTCAAGTTTAAGTGAACAATGAGCCCCAATGGTTAATCCTTTATCGGAAATTATTTGTAACTTTCGACAAGTAGAACAATGTATGGATCAGGTAGACGGTTGAAATCTTTGTATATATTGCTTCTATATAGTCTAATAAACTTATATGCAAAGCATACAAACAGTACAATTCGCCAATTTTTTGTTCTTCAAGTTTAAGTGAACAATGAGCCCCAATGGTTAATCCTTTATCGGAAATTATTTGTAACTTTCGACAAGTAGAACAATGAATGGAACAGGTAGACGGTTGAAATCTTTGTATATATTGCTTCTATATAGTCTAAGAAACATATATGCAAAGCATCCAAACAGTACAATTCGCCAATTTTTGGTTTTTCAAGTTTAATTGAACTACGAGCCCCATTGTTAATCCTTTAAAGGAAATTATTTGTAAATTTCGACAAGTAGAACAATGAATGGAACAGGTAGACGGTTGAAATCAATGTATATATTGCTTCTATATAGTCTAAGAAACATATATGCAAAGCATCCAAAGAGTACCATTCGCCAATTTTTTGTTCTTCTAGTTTAAGTGAACAACGAGCCCCATCGTTAATCCTTTAAAGGAAATTATTTGTAAATTTCGAAAAGTAGAACAATGATTGGAACACGTAGACGGTTGAAATCTTTGTATATATTGCTTCTATATAGTCTAAGAAACATATATGCAAAGCATCCAAAGAGTACCATTCGCCAATTTTTTGTTCTTCAAGTTTAAGTGAACAACGAGCCCCATCGTTAATCCTTTAAAGGAAATTATTTGTAAATTTCGAAAAGTAGAACAATGATTGGAACACGTAGACGGTTGAAATCTTTGTATATATTGCTTCCATATAGTCTAAGAAACTTGTACGCAAAGCATCCAAACAGTACCATTCGCCATTTTTTTGTTCTTCAAGTTTAAGTGAACAATGAGCCCCAATGGTTAATCCTTTATCGGAAATTATTTGTAACTTTCGACAAGTAGAACAATGTATGGATCAGGTAGACGGTTGAAATCTTTGTATATATTGCTTCCATATAGTCTAATAAACTTATATGCAAAGCATCCAAAGAGTACCATTCGCCAATTTTTTGTTCATCAAGTTTAAGTGAACTACGAGCACCATTGTTAATCCTTTAAAGGAAATTATTTGTAAATTTCGACAAGTAGAACAATGAATGGAACAGGTAGACGGTTGAAATCATTGTATATATTGCTTCTATATAGTCTTAGAAACATATATGCAAAGCATCCAAACAGTACCATTCGCCAATTTTTTGTTCTTCAAGTTTAAGTGAACAATGAGCCCCAGTGTTAATCCTTTAACGGAAATTAATTGTAACTTTCTACAAGTAGAACAATGATTGGAACACGTAGACGGTTGAAATCTTTGTATATATTGCTTCTATATAATCTAAGAAACATATATGCAAAGCATTCAAACAGAACCATTCGCCAATTTTTTGTTCTTCAAGATTAAGTGAACTACGAGCCCCATTGTTAATCCTTTGAAGGAAATTATTGGTAAATTTCGACAAGTAGAACAATGAATGGAATAGGCTGACGGTTGAAATCATTGTATATATATGCTTCCATATAGTCTAAGAAACATATATGCAAAGCATCCAAACAGTACCATTCGCCAATTTTTTGTCCTTCAAGTTTAAGTGAACTACGAGCCCCATTGTTAATCCTTTATCGGAAATTATTTGTAAATTTCGACAAGTAGAACAATGAATGGAACAGGTAGATGGTTGAAATCTTTGTATATATTGCTTCTATATAGTCTAAGAAACATATATGCAAAGCATCCAAACAGTACAATTCGCCAATTTATTGTTCTTCAAGTTTAAGTGTACAACGAGCCCCATTGTTAATCCTTTAAAGGAAATTATTTGTAAATTTCGACAAGTAGAACAATGAATGGAATAGGTAGACGATTGAAATCATTGTATATATATGCTTCCATATAGTCTAAGAAACATATATGCAAAGCATCCAAACAGTACAATTCGCCAATTTTTTGTTTTTCAAGTTTAAGTGAACAATGAACCCCAATGGTTAATCCTTTATTGGAAATTATTTGTAACTTTCGACAAGTAGAACAATGAATGGAACAGGTAGACGGTTGAATTCTTTGTATATATTGCTTCTATATAGTCAATGAAACATATATGCAAAGCATCCAAACAGTACCATTCGCCAATTTATTGTTCTTCTAGTTTAAGTGAACAACGAGCCCCATTGTTAATCCTTTAAAGGAAATTATTTGTAAATTTCGACAAGTAGAACAATGATTGGAACAAATAGACGGTTGAAATCTTTGTATATGTTGCTTCTATATAGTCTAAGAAACATATATGCAAAGCATCCAAACAGTACCATTCGCCAATTTTTTGTTCTTCAAGTTTAAGAGAACAATGAGACCCAATGGTTAATCCTTTATCGGAAATTATTTGTAACTTTCGACAGGTAGAACAATGAATGGAACAGGTAGGCGGGTGAAATCTTTGTATATATTACTTCTATATAGTCTAAGAAACATATATGCAAAGCATCCAAACAGTACCATTCGTCAATTTTTTGTTCTTCAAGTTTAAGTGAACAATGAGCCCCATGGTTAATCCTTTATCGGAAATTATTTGTAACTTTCGACAAGTAGAACATTGAATGGAACAGGTAGACGGTTGAAATCTTTGTATATATTGCTTCTATATAGTCTAAGAAACATATATGCAAAGCATCCAAACAGTACAATTCGCCAATTTTTGATTTTTCAAGTTTAATTGAACTACGAGCCCCATTGTTAATCCTTTAAAGGAAATTATTTGTAAATTTCGACAAGTAGAACAATGAATGGAACAGGTAGACGGTTGAAATCAATGTATATATTGCTTCTATATAGTCTAAGAAACATATATGCAAAGCATCCAAAGAGTACCATTCGCCAATTTTTTGTTCTTCTAGTTTAAGTGAACAACGAGCCCCATCGTTAATCCTTTAAAGGAAATTATTTGTAAATTTCGAAAAGTAGAACAATGATTGGAATACGTAGACGGTTGAAATCTTTGTATATATTGCTTCTATATAGTCTAAGAAACATATATGCAAAGCATCCAAAGAGTACCATTCGCCAATTTTTTGTTCTTCAAGTTTAAGTGAACAACGAGCCCCATCGTTAATCCTTTAAAGGAAATTATTTGTAAATTTCGAAAAGTAGAACAATGATTGGAACACGTAGACGGTTGAAATCTTTGTATATATTGCTTCTATATAGTCTAAGAAACATATATGCAAAGCATCCAAACAGTACAATTCGCCAATTTATTGTTCTTCAAGTTTAAGTGTACAACGAGCCCCATTGTTAATCCTTTAAAGGAAATTATTTGTAAATTTCGACAAGTAGAACAATGAATGGAATAGGTAGACGATTGAAATCATTGTATATATATGCTTCCATATAGTCTAAGAAACATATATGCAAAGCATCCAAACAGTACAATTCGCCAATTTTTTGTTTTTCAAGTTTAAGTGAACAATGAACCCCAATGGTTAATCCTTTATTGGAAATTATTTGTAACTTTCGACAAGTAGAACAATGAATGGAACAGGTAGACGGTTGAAATCAATTTATATATCGCTTCTATATAGTCTAAGAAACATATATGCAAAGCATCCAAACAGTACCAATCGCCAATTTTTTGTTCTTCCAGTTTAAGTGAACAACGAGCCCCATTGTTAATCCTTTAAAGGAAATTATTTGTAAATTTCGACAAGTAGAACAATGATTGGAACACGTAGACGGTTGAAATCTTTGTATATATTGCTTCCATATAGTCTAAGAAACATGTATGCAAAGCATCCAAACAGTACCATTCGCCAATTTTTTGTTCTTCCAGTGTAAGTGAACAATGAGCCCCAATGGTTAATCCTTTATCGGAAATTATTTTTAATTTTCGACAAGTAGAACAATGAATGGAACAGGTAGACGGTTGAAATCTTTGTATATATTGCTTCTATATAGTCTAAGAAACATATATGCAAAGCATCCAAACAGTACCATTCGTCAATTTATTGTTCTTCAAGTTTAAGTGAACAACGAGCCCCATTGATAATCATGAAATGGAAATTATTTTTAACTTTCTACAAGTAGATCAATGAATAGTACAGGTAGACGGGTGAAATCTTTCTATATATTGCATCTAAATAGTCTAAGAAACATATATACAAAGCATCCAAACAGTACAATTCGCCAATTTTTTGTTCTTCAAGTTTAAGTGAACTACGATCCCCATTGTTAAAACTTTAACGGAAATTATTTGTAACTTTCGACAAGTAGAACAATGATTGGAACAGGTAGACGGTTGAAATAAATGTATATATTGCTTCTATATAGTCCAAGATACATATATGCAAAGCATCCAAACAGTACAATTCGCCAATTTTATGTTCTTCAAGTTTAAATGAACAACGAGCCCCATTGATAATCATGAAAGGGAAATTATTTGTAACTTTCTACAAGTAGAACAATGAATGGAACAGGTAGACGGTTGAAATCTTTGTATATATTGCTGCTATATAATCTAAGAAACATATATTCAAAGCATCCAAACAGTACCATTCGCCAATTTTTTGTCCTTCAAGTTTAAGTGAACTACGAGCCCCATTGTTAATCCTTTAACGGAAATTATTTGTAACTTTCGACAAGTAGGACAATGAATGGAACTGGTAGCCGGTTGAAATCATTGTATATATTGCTTCTATATAGTCTAAGAAACATATATGCAAAGCATCCAAACAGTACAATTCGCCAATTTTTTGTTCTTCAAGTTTAAGTGAACAATGAGCCCCAATGGTTAATCCTTTATCGGAAATTATTTGTAATTTTCGACAAGTAGAACAATGAATAGTACAGGTAGACGGGTGAAATCTTTCTATATATTGCTCCTATATAGTCTAAGAAACATATATGCAAAGCATCCAAACTGTACAATTCGCCAATTTTTTGTTCTTCAAGTTTGAGTGAACAATGAGCCCCAATGGTTAATCCTTTATCGGAAATTATTTGTAACTTTCGACAAGTAGAACAATGAATGGAACATGTAGACGGTTGAAATCTTTGTATATATTGCTTCTATATAGTCTAAGAAACATATATGCAAAGCATCCAATCAGTACAATTCGCCAATTTTTTGTTCTTCAAGTATAAGTGAACAACGAGCCCCATTGTTAATCCCTTAACGGAAATTATTCGTAACTTTCGACAAGTAGAACAATGAATGGAACAGGTAGACGGTTGAAATCTTTGTATATATTGCTTCTATATAGTCTAAGAAACATATATGCAAAGCATCCAAACAGTACCAATCGCCAATTTTTTGTTCTTCAAGTTTAAGTGAACAACGAGCCTCATTGTTAATCCTTTAAAGGAAATTATTTGTAAATTTCGACAAGTAGAACAATGATTGGAACAGGTAGACGGTTGAAATCTTTGTGTATATTGCTTCTATATAATCTAAGAAACATATATGCAAAGCATCCATACAGTACAATTCGCCAATTATTTCATCTTCATGTTTAAGTGAACTACGAGCCCCATTGTTAATCCTTTAAAGGAAATTGTTTGTAAATTTCGACAAGTAGAACAATGATTGGAACACGTAGACGGTTGAAATCTTTGTATATATTGCTTCCATATAGTCTAAGAAACATGTACGCAAAGCATCCAAACATTACCATTCGCCAATTCTTTCTTCTTCAAGTATAAGTGAACAATGAGCCCCAATGGTTAATCTTTTATCGGAAATTATTTGCAATTTTCGACAAGTAGAACAATGAATGGAACAGGTAGACGGTTGAAATCTTTGTGTATATTGCTTCTATATAATCTAAGAAACATATATGCAAAGCATCCATACAGTACAATTCGCCAATTATTTCATCTTCATGTTTAAGTGAACTACGAGCCCCATTGTTAATACTTTAACGGAAATTATTTGTAACTTCCGCCAAGTAGAACAATGAATGGAACAAGTAGACGGTTTAAATCAATGTATATATTGCTTCTATATAGTCTAAGAAACATATATGTAAAGCATTCAAACAGTACCATTCGCCAATTTTTTGTTCTTCAAGTTTAAGTGAACAATGAGCCCCATTATTAATCCTTTATCGGAAATTATTTGTAATTTTCGACAAGTAGTACAATGAATGGAACAGGTAGACGTTTGAAATCTTTGTATATATTGCTCCTATATAATCTAAGAAACATATATGCAAAGCATCCAAACAGTACAATTCGTCAATTTCTTGTTCTTCAAGTTTAAGTGAACTACGAGCCCCATTGTTAATTCTTTAATGAAAATTATTTGTAAATTTCGACAAGTAGAACAATGATTGGAACACGTAGACGGTTGAAATCATTGTATATATTGCTTCTATATAGTCCAAGAAACATATATACAAAGCATCCAAACAGTACAATTCGCCAATTTTTTGTTCTTCAAGTTTAAGTGAACTACGATCCCCATTGTTAAAACTTTAACGGAAATTATTTGTAACTTTCGACAAGTAGGACAATGAATGGAACTGGTAGCCGGTTGAAATCATTGTATATATTGCTTCTATATAGTCTAAGAAACATATATGCAAAGCATCCAAACAGTACAATTCGCCAATTTTTTGTTCTTCAAGTTTAAGTGAACAATGAGCCCCAATGGTTAATCCTTTATCGGAAATTATTTGTAATTTTCGACAAGTAGAACAATGAATAGTACAGGTAGACGGGTGAAATCTTTCTATATATTGCTCCTATATAGTCTAAGAAACATATATGCAAAGCATCCAAACTGTACAATTCGCCAATTTTTTGTTCTTCAAGTTTGAGTGAACAATGAGCCCCAATGGTTAATCCTTTATCGGAAATTATTTGTAACTTTCGACAAGTAGAACAATGAATGGAACATGTAGACGGTTGAAATCTTTGTATATATTGCTTCTATATAGTCTAAGAAACATATATGCAAAGCATCCAATCAGTACAATTCGCCAATTTTTTGTTCTTCAAGTATAAGTGAACAACGAGCCCCATTGTTAATCCCTTAACGGAAATTATTTGTAACTTTCGACAAGTAGAACAATGAATGGAACAGGTAGACGGTTGAAATCTTTGTATATATTGCTTCTATATAGTCTAAGAAACATATATGCAAAGCATCCAAACAGTACCAATCGCCAATTTTTTGTTCTTCAAGTTTAAGTGAACAACGAGCCTCATTGTTAATCCTTTAAAGGAAATTATTTGTAAATTTCGACAAGTAGAACAATGATTGGAACAGGTAGACGGTTGAAATCTTTGTGTATATTGCTTCTATATAATCTAAGAAACATATATGCAAAGCATCCATACAGTACAATTCGCCAATTATTTCATCTTCATGTTTAAGTGAACTACGAGCCCCATTGTTAATCCTTTAAAGGAAATTGTTTGTAAATTTCGACAAGTAGAACAATGATTGGAACACGTAGACGGTTGAAATCTTTGTATATATTGCTTCCATATAGTCTAAGAAACATGTACGCAAAGCATCCAAACATTACCATTCGCCAATTCTTTCTTCTTCAAGTATAAGTGAACAATGAGCCCCAATGGTTAATCCTTTATCGGAAATTATTTGTAACTTTCGACAAGTAGAACAATGAATGGAACAGGTAGACGGTTGAAATATTTGTATATATTGCTTTCGTATAG